>JAVTVY010004313.1:0-41077 GCA_036873755.1 Hanleya hanleyi
TACATGCTGATCTAATCCCCATTACAAAGTTAGAGTATATTACCAATATAATAATAGTAACATTTTAAATTAAGCCTAGAGCTCAAATTAACAAAAAAATGAATCCCGTTTTGCGAGACATGAGAAAATATAAAATACCACATATCTTTTGTACTTCCATTTATAAATATCTCCCTCTGCTCTCTCATTGTTATTTATTATTTAATTATTTATTTTAATATCTAGCGCTGCAAAAGATCTTAAATGAACGAAGAAATGTACCGTGAAATTTAAATAGAGCATTCAGAGTTGATGGGCCGCGAAATCCGAATGGGAAGGGGACTACAATTTCAATCAATCAAAAATCGAAATGTAATCGGGTGGGTCTAACAAAAGAAAAAATAGTTGATAAAATACTTAATTAATATTATCCTGGATGGTATAAAAAAGATTCGTTCTCATCGAGGCGTACAAGGTACATTCCAAAGATGTTTTCCGTCCTCAATACAATTGTGTTGCGGAAACCTGTCGCTTATGTACGGAAGATATCACAGAGAAACAACTTATTAGACCATTCTTCCTAAATATTTACATAATACTAAAAATTTGTCTGGACTAATGTGATAACAAACGAGAAGAATGCAAGATAATTTTACCGATAGCACAGAAGAATATATAAGATAAATATTCTGATAAAAATATTATTAAACAATTTTGAATAGCCTAACTTTTTCTTTTCTCATATCGCCCAATCCTATAAAAAGTTCATAACAGATCATATTGTAAAACGCAAATAGAATGCAGATCTAGCATGAATGGACGAAATTCTTGCATAAAGCATTCACTTTTTGCACGAGAAAACCGGAATGTGAAATTGAAGACCTGTTGTGACCTTCTCGCGCGGACCTTGGCGAGAGCACTCTTTCGTGCAGACGTCGCGAAAGATTTCATCCCTACCTCAATTTAGAGCATATAAAATTATGTTTTTAGATCCAATATAAAGTTGATTGTAATAGAAAGAAGAAACATATATCTCTGTGAATCTGGGGATGATGAAGATCGATCTTCGTTGTTTTCTTGAAGTTGGAAATCCGTGACAAATTGCCATTTTCAACTACTGTTCTCCGTGAATGTGACAAAATAATTTATTACGCACGTTTACATTTAATGATTTATGAGAATGAACGCAAAAGGATGAACGGAGTTTGAACGAAATATAACCGAATTGTGTCGATAGGTGACGAGAAATGAAATACAAATGAAAATATGTCTGGATATCACTATATCCAAACATGTACCATGCAGATTTATGTTCGTTTTGACGCGCTGTACACACGCGGGTGTGAACTTACTCACAGTAGGATGATATACCCGGTGGCACAGCCCGTACGGATCAGAAAAATAATCTCAATTGTACAACATATTAGTGCCAGGGTTTCGAAGTTACTTTGTGGGAATGGGAAGAGAATCAGCGGGTGAGAAAATCGGGACAAATAATCGGGACAACATCGGACCAACACGTTGACAAGATCGCGACAGGATCGGGACAAGATCGGACCATGATCGGGACGTCATGATGCTGTCCCGATGTTGTCCCGATTTTTCAACCGGGACAAGACCAGGTCAAAATCGGGACAGCATGATGTTAACACGGTGAAAAGATCGGGACAAGATCGGGTTGATTTTTATTGAGTTCATTTCTTTCACGTACTGTAAGATAAGAATAATGGCCTTTTCTTCAATTAGTATGGTAACTTGATGCATATTTACCAAATTTATCACAGATTAACCACAGTGATGACAGATTAAAAACATGCCTCCATGTTGCCGCCAAGGGAGAGACGAAAATTGACTACCCAGACTCAGAGTAGATCTCATCTTAGTACTGCGCAAATCATGTGAGACCGGTATCGGAAAGCCACAATTTGATTATCGGCACTTCTACATGTATGTTCAACGCTGTGCCATCCTGTGGAGCAAATACCAGAACTCAAACATTTACTCATTCATGTCATTAGAAACTCGTCTTTCGAACCCAAGGACCATGTAGATTGAAAAAAGGAGTCAGAGAATCCAGGAATCCGAAGGTACTGGAATACATGCATCAGCCCACACAATTCACCTCGGCAATCAGCAATTGCCGAGGTAAATTCCGTTGCAGAAGCAGTTCACCTCAGCAGTGTTTAACATGGTGTTAAATAGGAATTATTTTAATATCACATTATTTTGCCGAGGTGAGTTTTCTGAATTGTGTGGGCTGTGCATGCAGCTGGAAGCATTGGGTTAAATGGAGTTATGAGGTGCATGTACTGGTATTCAGAATAGTATGACACATGCAGAGTGTAACCTCTCTGTAAGGCTGTTATTAGGGGACCAAATTTGATCCATCTTATAGAACTTCAGACTTATAAAAAACATGAAATGATATGGGCTTCGCATTGGACAGGTAATATTTTTCTAGATGACTTGTAGGAAAGTGATTTGAGAATCAGGGGAGTGAGAAGGTCATGCCAAGCTCAATTGGATTAGTTTATCCTCATCAACTATTTCTCAATGAAAATTCTTGTACATGTATGGAAAGACCCATAGGGTTACTGGATTTCTTGACCTTGTATTGAGGGTGTCTTGATTGGTGAGTGTTAACTTACCATTGAATTTGGTTGGTTCTGTTTTAGAATGGCCATTTTCAAATTTCCTCCTAGCCTTTGCCAAGTCTCTTTGGTGCATATAATAACCTACTCTGGTCTTGGAATACAGGTAATACCTGATAAATAAACAAACAGAATTCATTGAAAGGAATGACATTTTAATCAATAATCAGTAACTTTATGACAAAATGCACTGTGGTTTTGACAGCAGTTCCATCCTCTGTTTTAACATGTTTAAAATTCGCACCTACAACAAATAGACAGTTCAAACAAAGACTGGATTCGAGGGAAGTACTCCAAATGCAAGACAATAGCAGTGCTTGCTTTAATTTTTTTTCACAGGAATCCAAATACGGTCAGCACCAATAATTCAAGATAATCTAACAGCTTCCCATAAAATTTTAGCAATTTGTATAGAAACACAACACAGCAGCAATCAGAATAGGAGATATTTATTGGATGTATGATTTATATATTATATTTCATGTCACAATTTACCACATGCACATCCTCAAATCATATGAAACTTGTGTAGGAAGTGTCAAACTCATTCATTGAAAGCGGACAGCCTCAGCAAACTTCCCATGTGCAGGTGGACCTAACAGTTTTTAAGGGACCTGGTTTCCAGAACACTGGATATTTAGATTATAAAGTCTTTTTTAAATCAACTGATACCCCCGACCCATATAAGTAATATACGGTATTTTCACCACTCATGTCAGGGGTCGAAATATTCAAAATAATTTACCTGTCACACGAGACAGGTGACCAAAATGTTTACCTGTCACCGTTGAGAATTACCTGAACATGCAATCGTTGAAATTGTCATGTACATGTAACTCGAGATTAATGACAAAGTTAGATGTTGCAAAACACTAATAAATTAATGACACCTTGTTTACTTGCACTTATTAGCAGGTGTTTTGAATGAATTTTGTTGAAGATATATTTTGAACACCAAAACAAAATTATTGGCTACCTGTCAATAGAGACAGGTACTTTATTTCTCTACCTGTCTCTTTCAAAAATTACCTGTCAGAGACAGGTAGACAGGTGTAAATTTCGACCCCTGTCATGTGCGATCCTGTTTCGAGCATTGAAACCTACATGTAGAGGCTATTCGGCCCGGTTCTTATGGCAAATTAAATCTGAAACACTTCGCCAACTCACAAACTGCAAGATAAACGACGTTCGTGAGTCAGAACCTGTAAGGGTAAAACGTCCTAATCATGGCAATGGTAAAAGCTCCAAATGTCTAAAACTTCAGTGTAAACTGGACGAACTAATGGCTACACAATCCATTTTCAGAAGCGAACAGACCAAAAATGAATACAAGCTTAAGGATCAACTAAACTGTGACACGGAGAATGTAATTTATTTAATTACGTGCTGAAAATGCCTGAAACAGTATGTGGGCGAAACTAAGAATAAACTTCGATATCGTGCCAACAGACATATATATCAGACATCAGATTAGACAATGAAGGCCTGGTCAATGAGCATTTTAATCTACCGAAACATTCAGTTCAGGACCATTTTCCAATTATTTCAATAGAAAGAATTCCAACATTTCTAACACAGGAAGAAACTGACAAGCACCGCACACTTCGTGAATCCTTTTGGATCAAAACACTTCAAATACGGCAACCCTTCGGTATGAACATAGACCCAGGTAAAGTTGCTTACAAAGAGTTTATTCCCTTCGTTCTCCAATATAGCCGTAGGAATGTTGAAGCAGCCTGTATACTGAAGGAGGAATACGAAACACTCCAAACAAAACTCCGCTCGCCATTTAATCTGAGACCTATCATAGCGTACTCAAAAAATCGGAGCTTACGCAATTTATTGGCAAGGAGTAAACTTCATCCCATATGGTGATCATTATCACGTGAAATTCTACATGGCATAAGCTAATGTGTAGCAGCCCTATTTGAACTCTATACGAAACTTGTTTCTAGGAACATTTTTAAGATAAGAGATTTATAAATCCCTGTACCCGTGCCTTCCACTTTCGAAAAATGTACATGTTGTATATACATTATCACTGGCAAATTACTAAGTCAGAACCATCATAAACTGACCCCCGCATGGGATACCCACCTCCCATATTGCTTTTTATTTTTTTGAAATTTTTCTGAGTTTTTCTTGATTTTTTTTTAATTTGCTAAACCAAAAACCTTATCATTTCCAGGGAGGGGACACAGACACTGTTGACAACATCCTCTTTCCCCCTCTCTCAGTATCTCCCCTTACTTTGTAAGGCGAGCTAAAAACTGACAATTTACGTATCATTACCAATGCAAGGCAAAGTATCAAACTTCTTGGTCAAGTACTCCGAAGTTACAGTTCTGACAAGAATGTTACACTTTACAGTAAAAATACAGATGTTTAAGATAAAGGGCCATAACTATGGGGGAAATCATTGAAATGAGTAACACATCTGACAGTGCACACCTACATGACACTAAGCATCTACTATGAAAATTTCAATGTTATTCGCCAATTAATAAGAGAAGTATTAAACTTTATGGCAAAATGCATTGTGGTTTTGACAGCAGTTCCATCCTTTGTTTTAACATGTTTAAAATTTGCACCTACATGTACATGTATAATAGACATTTCAAACAGAAACTAGATTCAAGGGAAGTAATCAAAATGCAGAACAAAAGCAGCACTTGTTTTAATTTTCACAGGAATCCAAAACCGATAACTCAAGATAATCTAACAGCTTCCCATAAAATTTTAGCAATTTGTACAGAAACACAGCACAGAAGCAATCGGATATTTCTTGGATCATGTGATGTATGCCCCCCACTCCTGGTTGTGGGGTATTAAACAAGGATTCTGAGAATCCCAACATCTCGCCTTGTGGGGTCATCTCCTGAAGCTGCAGCATTATTGAAAGCAGACTACTGTAGAGCAAATCTTCCATGTGGAGGTGTACATGTAAATTTTTGCCTAGCAAACACCTTACCATTGGAAAAGTACCAAGTCTAAACCGCAATAAGTTGGACACAAATTTATATTACATGTCACAAATACCACATGGACATCCTCAAATCATATGAAACTTGTGTAGGAAGTGTCAAACTCATCCAAAGAAAGCTGACAGCTTCAGCAAACTTCCAATGTACTAAGTCAAAACCCTCATAATTTGGACAAAAATTAATATTTCATCTCATGAATAGTACAGGCACATCCTCTAATATGAAACTTGGTAGACAAACATGTGTACCAAGTTTCATAATCATTCAATGAAACCTGACCAATTCAGTCAACTTCTCAGTACATTTTGTCTAACAAAAAACTTTATACTTGGCAAATTACCAGACCAAATCCTCATAATTTGAACACAATTAATATTTCATCTCATAAATAGTGCAGCCACATCCTCTAATCATAAGAAGCATGTTTACCAAGTTTCATAATCATCCATTGATAACTGACAACTGCAGCAAACTTCCTAAGTACAGGTGTACATGTAGAAGGCCTACAATTTTGCCAAACAAAAAACTCTCTCATTTGCCATAATTTGAATGTAAATTAGTATTTTATCTCAAAACTAGCACAGGTACATGTACATCCTCTAATAATAAGAAACAACACAGCAAGGAAGCAATCAGAGATTGCTCAATTGTATGCCCCTCCTCCCGCTTTAATCTGACACTGATCTACCATTGTTGTTCTGTTCTGTATTGGTCTGTGGATCGAGGCCTAATTTGGATAATTATAAAAATTATGTTTCAGTCACTTTTTTCGGCATGCCTCGCATAATACATGTACATATTCCAAGTATCGACCAACAAGTAATAATACAATGTTTTGATGCAAGGTGGTCGCCGGGGCTTTCGCCAATCCAAAAATGTGACCTGGTTATGAGACCTACATTCCTTGGGAGTATATTGTGGTGAAATTATGAAGCGATCATGAACTTTGAATTTTGCACCCAATTCACTCTTTTTGGGGCAATTTCTTACTTCAGGCCGTATGTGGTCTGCTTTGGAATGTAGAATAACGATTTTATAGCCATTTTCCCGGTCCAAAACGGTTATGGACTGAGATCCAGCCTGGACAAATAAATATATCCCATTCACTTAGGTTTGATGAAAAAAGGACCATAACTCTTGAAAATATATCCAAAAGCAGAGAAACTTCACGCTGCACAACTATGGGGCATGGACCACATATCATGCAAATTCCATACTTGTTCATACAATATTAACCGAGATCCAGTCCGGACAATGATGACATCTCTATCCAATCAAATCCTTCGTTATCCAATCTATCCAATCAAATCACTCGTCATAGATCGAAAGAGCCGGAAATGACCTTTAATATGAGACCAATATCTTTAACATTCTACCACGGGAAATGGGATTTCGATAGCGTTGAAAATGGTCAAAAAACGGCAAATTCTTCGCCGATTTTCTCAATTTTCACCACAAGGAAGGTACGTCTTCAATAAAATAAACTTGTTATACGTTTATTGCATGATTTACAATAAAATTTGATGGTATATTGCCGACTATTTCCTTGTCCAATGATGTGGACTACCGACGACCTCTCACTTGACGAACATTTTACTGTGCGGCGATTTTTTTACGTGGTGGTCAATTGCAGCCGGTTTCGGCCGTTATGGGTATATACGATGCCGGCCGGTTTTGGCCGGTATAAGTACGGAAGGGTTAAGGTATGTGGTTGATTTCTATGATTTTAAGTTCAATACTTGATATAATCGATAGAAACCTGTCGTAGTTTATTCGATTGTGCCGCCATATTCGTTAGCAATTAATGGTGAAAGACAAATATGCCGAATATAAAACCGGCCCGCGGGATGATTGAAATAGTATAAACATTTTCGTTCCAGGTCGTTTATATTTTGGAAACATTCAAGGAATTCCTGTAGGTAAGCAAACTCTATATCGCGAGATATCATGCAGGTAGTTGTCATTTGAACTCCGCTAAAAGTCAATAAATATATACCGCGACGTCAGCATACATTTGTAATTAGCTGACAATGGGTTTAAATGTGTATTCATGCCAGCATGCTGTACAGGAGAGCTGTTAGATCTCAGCGGGAATGGAGCTTTCAAAGCTGCCCTGAAAGACCAGCTCAGTGCCTAGCAGACGATAGAAGTGGTATAAAACGGAAATAAAAACAAAGGCGATCCTAGCGGCCAAGGCCAGAACTGTATATTGTGTAAGTCCCGCATTCACAAAGACTTGAAGAACAAAGGGTCATAACTCTTGAAAATATAAGCGAAACGGGGAGAAACTTTACACTGCACAACTGTGGGGCACTGGCCACATATCATGAAAATTTCATACTTGTCCATACAATATTAACCAAGGTCCAGCCCGGACAAGTCCCATTCACAGAGATTTCAGAAAAAGGGACATAACTCATGAAAATTATACCGGAACTCGGAAAAAACTCTACGCTGCACAACTACGAGGCACTGGCCACATTCCATGCAAGTTTCAATCCTGTCTGTCAAATATTAACCGAGACATCGCGCGGACAAGAAACTCAGACGGACGGATGGACAGACGGACAAAGCGATCGCTATATGCCCCCCCCCCTCTAATTAGAGGGGGGGGGGGCATAAATATGTGCACCAAGTTTGATAATCATCCAGTGGCAGAGCTTTGACAACCGCAGCAAACTTTTTATGTACAGATGTACATGTGCACAGCCACTTCAGCTGAACAAAAAATTATTATTGGAGCACCTGTACATGTAGAATCCCCTGGGGTAGTGCCATGACTGACCTACCATAATTTGCTAAACCGAAAACCAGGGAGGGGACACCGAATAATAATACTTTTCATTCTTCAGAGGCAAGAAATATTTGGCACACTCAGTTTTATATATAAGTACACACCTTCACGATAGAAGCATATTTGAATTGAGTGAAGCATTCCTTTAACCCTACCTGGCCTGGGGAAGGGGGAGGGGGGCACTTTCCGCCCCTCCCCCCAATCGCTTTTTTGCTCCTATCTCCGGAACGACAAAAGCTTGAGAGCAGACACCCGGTTACTTTTTAGCTTCTCATATTGGGGTCCTTTTAAACCTATTTCCATAACCCCCCAAGCAGAGGATCATGTGTAAATTCAAAATAGTGACCATATGGGTACCAGAAAAGCGAAGTTTTCATCATTTTTCCTCAAAATTCCTGCTTCTCTACGAGGGCAAAAGCTATTTTATTTCACATCAGATTATTTTTTACTAATTTATCATGCAGTTTTTGTGACAAAAACACAAACAAAACATTAAAAAAATCTGACCGAAAAATCATCAAAAAATACTTTTTTGGAAAATGGCATCATCGCTGTGACGTCATCATGGTGGCCATCTTGGATTATTTGACATTCTCTCGTGGAGCTTGACCCAAATACATGTATATAGTTTGGTAAGTTTTAGTGTGGTAAGTGGTAATACGAAGCTGCGCATCAGAAAACCCCTCGGCTCTGGGCGCCAGCCATTCATAATGTATTCAATTTGAAGCAAGACTTCAGGAACACCAAGCAGTCAAGTGACAAATATACAGATTATGCCAAATTTTGCCATTAGAAATGGCCTCGAAAGTTTCCGTCCAATCAGAGAAACCAGTATTCATTACATAAGTCTGTTGATGCAAATTTTACATCGAGCATTTGAAAATTATCAGAGATAGAGATCAATAATGATTTCACATAAATTAAAGATGGCCGCCCATCCTTCCCACCACTCAGAGAAACTGATGTGGTTATTCATTGAAAGTCTCTTGATATATGGATGCTGTATACCAAGTTTCATATAAAATTTAGAACACTGAAATGATATCAAAGATATACATCATTAAAGATTTTGCATAAATTAAAGATGGCCACCAAGGTTTCCGCCCAATCAGAAAAACCAAAACTGTCTATTGATACATCGATGATGTATACAAAATTTTACATCGAGCACTTGAACGGTATCAGAGATATAGATCATTAATGATTTTGCATAAATTAAAGATGGCCGCCCATCCTTCCCGCCACTCAGAGGAACTGATGTGGTTATTCATTGCAAGTCTCTTGATACATCGATGCTGGATACCAAGTTTCATATAGAACACTGAAATGGTATCAAAGATATACATCATTAAAGATTTTGCATAAATTAAAGATGGCCACCAAGGTTTCCGCCCAATCAGAAACGCCAGAACTGTCATTTATCGTAAGTCTATTGATGCATCGATGATATATACCAAATTTTACATCGAGCACTCGAACAGTATCAGAGATAGAGATCATTAATGAATTCGCATACATTAAAGATGGCCGCCCATCCTTCCCGCCACTCAGAGGAACTGGTGTGGTTATACATTGCAGGTCTCTTGATACATCGATGCTGTATACCAAGTTTCGTATAGAACACTTGAATGGTATCAGAGTTATATATCATTAAAGATTTTGCATAAATTAAAGATGGCCACCAAGGTTTTCACCGAATCAGGGAAACTGGTTTGGTCATTCCTTTGAAGTTTCTTGATGCATCGATGATCTATACCAAGTTCACACTGAACAGAGAAATGGTACCTAAGATACACAAGATTAATGATTTCGCATAAATTAAATATGGCCGCCAAAGTTTCCAACCAATCAGGTCCAGATTCAATAGGGTTCTGGGTCATGAGCATATGGATGTGCAAGTTTGGTGTGCCTAGGGTACGTTGTTCTAAAGATATCTTGGTAACAAGAAACCTGTGACGGTTTCGCATAAATTAAAGATGGCCGCCAAAGTTTCAAACCAATCAGGTCCAGATTCAATAGGGTTCTGGGTCAAGAGCATACGGATGTGTACTGCAAGTTTGGTGTGCCTAGGGTAAGTCGTTCTAAAGATATCTTGGTAACGAGAAAGGTGTGACGGACAGACGGACAGACGGACAGACGGACAGACGGACGGACGGACGGACGGACGTACATGACGACGACAATACCCTTCGGCCAAATTTTGGCCGAGGGGTAAAAATGAATAAATATACTCAGTGAGATAAATGGAAGTGATTGGTCAAATTGTTGCTGTAGGGAGGTTCAACCGCAGCATTTTTCGAGCAGGCTCTATTCAACAGGAATGAGTTTTGGCCCCAAAGGGTACTGAAGGGACATCCAGTACTTCAGTCTACTCCTGCTCAAGTTCCAGTATACTTGCAGCCAAAGTAACAAAGATTTAGTCAGGATCAATTTGGGTGCATACAGACAGTTGGAGAGGCAAAGTGACTACTATCTGACTATACACTCAGGGAAAAATGTAGGTCAGCACACAGGGTCGCATGTTCAAATTTCAGAATCCTAGCAGAAGCAATCCAGACAAGTTTGGTTTAACTAAGCAGTTAGTTTTATTTTTTTAATGCAAGTCAAGCTGCCTTTTGCTAAACATTATTTTGCTGTTTTTCAAGTTCCAAGAAAATTTATAATCAGAATGTCACTCAATTTTCTCATTAACTGTGTTAGTTGGCAAAGAAATGGTTTTGTCCTTACCGTTATATTCCTGTCTGTACCGTTATCGCATTTTATAACGACATGATTCAAGACAAGTTTGAATAATGGTAAAGACAGATTATATCAGCACGAGGATGGCTGAACTGGATTAGTGTGTCTTTCATGGTGAATTTTTCTTGATATAAACTTTTGGAATTCTTGTGCTTTGTTTCGTTACAATCATAAATAACTTAACTGATATACTTCACTAACGGTAAAGACAGACAATATTTCGACACAAGACTTTTTTCAAATTTGTAGAAAACATGTACTCTGTTGCCACAAGGCTGGACGGAAAATGGCTGCCCACATCGTGGAACTTCTAACAATGGTAGTGGTGCCCTCTATATGACATTTCTTGTGCTAAATTTATCAAAAAAAACTTTCCTGATAATGGTAAAGATGGTGAATAAAATCTTTTTGTAATATTTTTCACATATGTGAAATGAACAGGACTTTATATTCTCATATATTTTACATACATGTAATATTATCCAACAGAAAGATTCTTTTAATTAAATACTGTGTTATTTAAAAATTATTAACCTTCAAACTGCATTTGCAATGATAACGGTAAAGACAAATTCATTTTCAGATTTGAAAATTTAATCTTTTAAAGCAGTTATCTTTGCCAAAATAGACATTTTACAACAGAGAATATGAGATTGATCTAATCAAAACCCCTCGGCTTTCCCCAAGTGATTGAGACCCATGTGTAGTGTGAATTGGGGAAGAGATAGTTCTATGTGGGATGATCAAATATACTGGTATATAGGACAGAAATAGAAAAATTATATATCTGTAAAGGGGCATAACTCTGTAAAATATGGGTCGAGGGGAGCCACTTTCGATAGGCGTCTGACTTAGCACTCTGTAAATTAAGAACCGAGACAAATAAGCTGTACCGAACACAGAGCTACAGATATAGCTTGTACATTCAGCTACAGATAACAAAATCGAAGATTATTACATCCGAAAGGGGCATAACTCCATAAGCCGAGGTGAGTAATCCTTTGTTGGCTTGTAGAATACAACAATATAAATAAGTTTCCAAAATATAGTAGCTATATCGAACACAGTTTCGCAGATATAGTTGGTTACATTCAGGCATATAGGACAGAAATAGAAATTAATATATCAGTAAAGGGACATAACCCTGTAAAGTATGGGCCGAGGGGAGCCACTTTTGATAGGCATCTGACTTGGCACTACTGTAAAATAAGAACTGAGACGAATAAGCTGTACCGAACACAAAATCGGAGATTATTATATCAGAAAGGGGCATAACTCCATAAGCCGAGGCGAGTAATCCTTTGTTGGCTTGTAGAATACAACAATATAAATAAGTTTCGAAAATATAGTAGCTATACCGTACACAGTTCTGCAGATATAGCTGGTTACATTCAGGCATATAGGACAGAAATAGAAATTAATATATCTGTAAAGGGGCAGAACTCTGTAAAATATGGGCCGAGGGAAGCCACTTTCGATAGGCGTCTGACTTAGCACTCTGTGAAGAACCGAGACGAATAAGCTGTACCTAACACGGATCTGCAGAAACTTGTACATTCAGCTCTACAAATAACAAAATCGGAGATTATTACATCAGAAAGGGGCATAACTCCATAAGCCGAGGCGAGTAATCCTTTGTTGGCTTTTAAAATACAACAATATAAATAAGTGTCCAAAATATAGTAGCTATACCGAAAACAGTTCTGCAGATATAGCTGGTTTTAATACATTCAGGCATATACAACATAAATAGAAATTAATATATCTGTAAAGGGGCAGAACTCTGTAAAATATGGGCCGAGGGGAGCCACTTTCGATAGGTGTCTGGTTTAGCACTAGATAAATAAGTGTTGAAAATTTGGTGGTTGTGTCTCAAGCGGTTTTGCCTAAAATGCGGTAACGGACGGACGTACGGACGTATGGATGGACGTACATGGCGACGACAATACCCCGAGGCCAAAATGGCCGAGGGGTAAAAACTATAAAACGTTTAATCATCTGGCATTTTCAGCAGATCTCTGACTGTAAAATGTAAAATGAACAAAATGTATAAAAAAAAAATTGTCTTTACCATGCCGTTATTTGCACATTTTCATGAAAATGGCCCACAAATGCCTATGGATGAAAACGTAGGCCAGTGCACATCTACTAAATACATCGTATCTCGTGCCCAATTAAAGTTCCAGAAACCTTTTGTTCAGCAAAAGTAATGGATATAATTGGTCCAGTTCGGACACAAACAGACAAATGGAAAGATGAAGAGAAGCACAAGTGGAATGTAAATTTCAATGATTCAGCAATCATTTAATTCAATCATTCACTTCAATGAATGTTGAATCATTGAATTTCATTTCAATGAATGTTGAATCATTGAAATTCAATGATTCAACAATAGTTTTATAGAAAACTACAATGTACAGAACAAGCAGTTTACTGCACTGTTCAAGCAGTTTCACGAAATGGTTCCATTCATACACCTTGAAAGCAGGAGTTTTCAAGGCTTTAATGTAAATCCATGTATAGGAACTACAGGGATTACAGGAAATATACGATTCACTTGAAAGGTTACATTTGTTTTTCCACACATTTAGTGGTAATGAAAAGCTTCCCTGTCTCTGATTTTTTTTTCTACGAAGAAGAAAAAGCCCGATCTCATGAAAAGAAACAACAGGAAATGGCTGAAAAGAAGAATCACACTTAATTATTTAATGCTCATGTACACACTTGTCTCGCAATAACTGTTTTACGCTCAGCACGTTTGGTCAACTCTTTGCGGCAACGCGTTCACAAATCTTCTGCATTATACATGCATGTCATGCTCCGGCGGGACTAATATTGCATCCAGGGTTTTGTTTTATTGCTCCACACTATTTGGATTATTAATGACTGAGGAGCATCTCTTTATATCACGTTTATTCCAAGATCCAACACAAGACACCTGGCAACCAAACCGAGTGCTTGTACACAACTGTTTGCTATCATAAATCTATAGACAGGAAGGCTTCAAACAAGTTTTTTGCTTCTAGTCAGCAGCCAAAAGTGTTCTTTTGAATAAAATCATACCCCACAAATCACTGAACGAAACTTTAGCAAGAAACAATATTGTTAAAATATGTACATTGCTGATGTTTCTAACCCCAAATACAACTTGGTCAAGGTGGAACTTTACTGAATTTGAGGTGATTTGATCAGTTTAAATCTGAGGATATATTTGCTACCTGTCTCATGGGACAGTTACATTTGGCAGATTCCACAGTAAAAGGACAATTAAAAAACTTGTCCCAAATAAATGTTTCTAGCTTTTTTCAATAACTACTGTGGTATCGATCAGGAAAAAATATATATTTCATCACGGGCCACAGAATTTTTTATCAAGGACGAGTCTGAATTTAGTGACTATATAATTAGTACTGATTGTTGCTAATGTTACTTTGATGGAACTGGTTATTTAAAAGGTTTAATGAATTCACAATCTAATTGTATAATCATAATAAATAGTGTAGATTAGCTCAAGAACTGCTGCTGCTGTTACCTCATTCTCAGTACCTAAGGATGCTAACATTATTTTTCCTGAAGAAAAATTTCAAATCACTCACTGATAAAAAAGTGAACACATGTAGCCTGTCTGATCGATGTGTTGACAGACAAGCAAAGAAACGTCCGAAGTGAGGCTGCAATCGGGAATCTTCAATTGAATTTCGAATTTCATTTGTGGCATGCGTTACGGGACGAGTTTGATGGAAGTAACGTTAGCAACAAGTAGTGTTAATTACAAATGTGTTCCAAAGGGGCTGAATGCCAAATATTCCACAAATAAATAACTTCCTTGATTATAAATTGTATTTAACCTTCTGTCACTTCATATCCTATATCAAACTGTATAGCTATAGGCTATCCGGAGAACCAAGAAGATGGCTAGTGAAATTTGTAGAATGTTAGCAGAATTTCACTATGCAGATGCCTGAAGTTAAGTTTTGCCATCTGGATAATTACATGTAGAAGAAATAGGGTACCTGTCTCTTGTGAAAATGACCTGTCCAGAGCAGGTGGACATACATGTATGAACATTGGATCTTCATTTAACATTGGGAGCTAGAGGCTGGACTCTCCCCCATGCTAGTTTCATTGGGGGACTACATGTAGTTTGCACAATGCGAACTATCCAATTGGGAACTATCCAATCAGATTCTGTCATTGCCACTTCCTCTTTGCCGATTACAAGGGGCTTCAATATACGCCCGTGTATCTGGAATTACATTGGTCTGTATCTTATATTGAATGATAAACTAAAACGAGCTTAACTCTTGATAACTAGTTGACCTTGAAGCAAGAGCCGAGAGCTCACATATCCCACAATGAAATCGACAATAGTCAAACACAAGAAAATAGTAGTTTTCCTGCAAATGGATTCCTTTCAGACAAGATAATTTTTCATGAAGAAAGAAGAAAGTGATGAACTAAACCTTTGTTCTTGAGTTACATGTAATAAAGAGGTATGAAGTTCATAAATGACCCCTCTCCCCGTTAAATTACTAAATGTATGGTTTTTATTTCACAACAGTTTAACTAAATGTAGCTGTTTCAAATATGGGAGACAACTCCACAGGATGACTGCCATATATTTGACCTTGGACAAATTGATCTCAAAATGTATGGCTCCTCTTTGCCATGCGAGTAAGGTATACTCAAAGTTTGGTACCATTCCATACCTTGAAACCAGAGATATCGCATGGACAACAAATGTTAATGAATGAATGGACAGAACACAACATCGCATTACATGACCTCGTCTTCGACAGGCATATGAAAATGTGATTTCCTGATTTTGGGGTCACAGTTACCTTGACCTTTGACCGTGACCTAAATTTTGGTACACAACACTTCGTCTTCCGTCAATGTATCAATGGACACAAAAAATCATGATTTTTATGAATTTCATGATTTGGGGGTCAGTGACCTTGGCGTTCGGCCTTGACCTACATTTTGGTATGTGACACATCATGTCCCCCTAATGAATCTACGGACACAAAACAAAGTAATTTTCAAAGATTTCTTGATTCTGGAGTCACAGTGACCTTGACTATTGACCTTGATCTAAATTTTGGTACATGACAAACCATCTCCCCGTAATTTCTCAATGGACACAAAACATCATGATTTTTAACAATTTAACGATTTTGGGGTCACAGTGACCTTGACCTTTGACCTACATTTTGGTATGTGACACATCATGTCCCCCTAATGTATCTACTGACACAGAAAAAATGTTATTTTTAATAGTTTCCTGATTTTGGGGTCACAGTGACCTTTGACCTTGACCTGATTTTTGGTATGTGACACTTCATTTCCCCCTATTGAATCCACTCACCAAATATTTGACCTTGATTCTGGTGTCACAGTGATCTTGACTATTGACCTGGATCTAAATTTTGGTACATGACAATACGGTTACCCGTAATTTCTCAATGGACTCAAAAAAATCATGATTTTTAACAATTTCATGATTTTGGGGTAACAGTGACCTTCACCTTTGACCTTGACCTACATTTTGATATGTGACACATTGTGTCCACCTCACACAAAGAAATGTTATTTTTAATAATTTCCAGATTTTTGGGTCAGTGACCTTTGACCTTCGACCTTGACCTATATTTTGGTATGCGACACCTCATTTCCCCCTATTGAATCCACTCACAAAAAATTAGAAATTTTTAATGATTTCCTGATTTTTCCCTCACACTGACCTTTGACCTCTGACCTCGACCTACATTTCGTATGTAACACATCGTTCCCCCCTAGGGCATCCACTCACCAAAAATTAGAACTGTAGATAGAAAACGTTCAATGATCAATGATTTCCTGATGTTAGGCAACTGTGACCTTTGACCTCTGACCTCGACCTCAATTTTGGTACGCGACACATCGTCTCCACCTAGCGTATACACTCACAAAAAATTGCAACTGTGGATAGAAAACGTTCAGATATAGACCGGACACAAACACTTCAGTGATTTCCTGTTTTTTAGGCCAGTGACCTTTGACCTCTGACCTTGACCTTCATTTTGGTACGCGACACATCGTCTCCCCATAGGGTATCCACTCACCAAAAATTAGAACTGTAGATAGAAAACTGTCCCAGATATAGACTGGACACGAGGGACGGACACACGGACAGACAGATGGACGGACAGACGGACGGAAACCGCCATCACATAATACGTCCGCCTTTTGGCGGGCGTATAAAAATAAAGTATATCTAATTTTTATTTTTATTTTAAGTTTTCTAGCATGATTATACATGTATATGTACATAAGAAAATTTCATTACCCAACATGTGAATTTCCTCTGATTGAATTAATTGGAACTATCGGAGCACCTAATAAAAACATTAACATGGATTCATTTGGGGTCTTATACCCTAGAGCCTGTCAGGCCTTGTTTTTTGTCAAAATTTACGGTAATCCAAATAGATTCTCGCAATCTGGGGGAATCCACGAGAATCCAATGCTATCATTTCTATACAGATTGCTAATATTTTACATTATTTCGCAGGAGTGCTGACGGGAATCGTATTCCCGGATTCCCGTGGATAAACAAGCCCTGCCTGTGACATGAAAATCAATAGGCTTCTTCGAGTTTAGACACATTTTTGAAGAGTGTGACGACACCACTCCTGATCACCCACCTAAAATTGATCTAGGCGAGTGGAAACAGTACTCCTCACAAAACCTTCTCCACATACTAGAAGCCTTCAGAAGTGTGATTTACACATGATGAATTCACAGGCAAACTAGAGAATCTGATTCTGCATTTAATTAGCATTGGTATTGCAATACGTGGCAGTGTGACTAACGTCACAGGACCTACGAAGTATGGTGGGCTTTTAGGACTCCGACGTGCACTGAACTCTTGGAAATCTCCCTCTCCAAGTTGAAATCCTGCCTATATTAAGATGGGCACAGCCCAAGTCAGAATCACCAGTGATTTTCATCAAAAATCACCAGAAATTATCATCAGAATTCTGTCAGCTCAGAACTTGCTGGTAACAGTTCAATAATGCACCTTCATGCAAAAAATCAAGGTTCTAATGTCAACGGTTCTCCTTATTTTGCCGACGAAAGGATTCGGATGGACTCACTCACTCACTGACTGACTACCATGACTAGCGGACAATTTGCAGATGGGTAGCCTACTTCGTAGGAATATTGGATACAGGAAGGGGCTGGGGGGCATACTCCTGTGGAGAGTGAATGGGTTCACTAATTGGAGCATACTCTATCTCCAGAAATATGAGCTGCTACATGTACATGTAGCATAAACGGTCATTATGAACGGCTATACAGAGCTTTCGCAGCTACGCTACGGGCTCGATAAAAATCACCCCAGATCATGTCCATTTGGGTTCCCCTTTAAAGAATCAGCCTCAAAATCTAGACTGCCGTCAAGTATTCTGAAACTCCGTGACAGTGACATATGTTACAACAGGTACAGAATGAAGTATATTTGACCACCTCAATCTCAACTTGTGTCCAGCACTCATGAGAAAACGGGAGAAAATGATCATCAAAAATAAGTGGCATGGCATGCTGGGTTTTTTTTTTGATGGCCACAGCCGAGAGCACTGTATGGCTTGGTTGTCAACATTGCAACATCATAATTGAAAATGGGTGTCATCACTGTTTGTTGGACAACATCATAATGTGGGGTGTCGTATAACTGACATAATCGCTATTCTAGATCTTGTAGTTGTACATGCTATGGCAAAACTGAAGTTTGTTGAAGCGGAAGGAAATTTTCAAATTTCTCCGAGTGATATTCTTGCTAATACTGTATATTTACTCCACTGTTGTCGACTATGAAAACTATGATCATGCCTTAAGCCTGGCGCACACTGGAGCTATCTGTTTAGCCAAATTTCATTCGTGCACGATGGCGTAAGCAGATAGCTTCCATGTGCAGGAAACTTTATGGAAGTTTTTGGTCATTCGTGTCCTAAAGGCAAATATCCAACGTGTTTGATAATTTTGGACACGAGTGGAAGAAATCTTACAGTGTGCGCTGAATGAAAGCTATGTGCTTACGCCTTTTTGTTAGAGCGCATGCGTGAACCGGTGGCGTGGTCACTTGAAAATGATTATTATCCCCTTGCCACAGTGTTTTATTTCGGAGAATACAACTTCAGTAAAACCTTTCCAGTGAGTAGTATGTTAATCAGAATACAACTGTGCTTGCCAACACGGGCAGAACTTCATGAAAGTTGCGCTCGTCCACGCCAATTTTTACTTGCCCCAGCAAATATAAGGGCTAACTTCTACAGTAGCACTCATCAGTTGCAGCAACAACAAAGATTTTCCTCGATAATTGTCACGACACTTCCACATCGCAATATACATGCCGGTTCACGCATGCGCTCTAACAAAAAGGCGTAAGCACATAGCTTTCGTTCAGCATACACTGTAAGATTTCTTCCACACGTGTCCAAAATTATCAAACACGATGGATATTTGCCTTTGGGACACGAATGACCAAAAACTTCCATAAAGTTGCCCGCACACGGAAGCTATCTGCTTATGCCAACGTGCACGAATGAAATTTGGTTAAGCAGATAGCTCCAGTGTGCGTCGGGCTTTAGCATATTTCGATGCATCATGCTGAAAAAAGCGCAGTTGAGCGTCTAATAATTTCTTCAGTTTTGACGTTGATTACATAATTCTAATGCCTACCTTTACATGACCCTACATTGTTACATTTACATGTATATCCAAGACATTTATTTTCAGCATGGCCTTCAGAATCTATTCTTCATCATCATCTATGTCAAATGAAATTCCACTCTTATTTATGACATGTTCATGATGTGCAGGTACATGTAGCTCGGAATACTCATGGACGAATATGATAAATCTGAATACGCCAATGCACGACACTGACCAGCGAGGAGAAAGCTTCGAATCTCCGAACGTTTCGAGGAGTCAGTTTGGAGTACCTGCTAAATTATTCCTGATAGCTATGAACATAGGAACCACCTGCCTCCCTGTTATACAAGGTTACAATGTAAGCCGACCTTCACAGGTGATTGCCACCAGACAGTCTACATGTCCTTGTGATACAAATCTGGTCAGGTCTACATAACGTTACCTGGGCGACAGCAGCAACATACTCAAACCAAACCCTGGAATATTACATACATGTATGATGTACATGTAGCAACAGGTGTTGTTAATACTTGGTAATTAGGTAATCCAAGAAGCTTGAGTGTTCAGGAGGATTAGACCAGTGAATGTCAATAAGTTACGGTTTTACTGTATTGCTGAACGCGACATTAAACCTTAATTTTCTCTCTCTCTCTCTGTTTTACTGAACAGTCAGTGTACCAACTTAAAAAAGTTATGAAATTATAACTTCTACAAGTGATTATATTGAAATCTTGACAATAAAATGATATTTTGACCAGCAGTGAAGTCACTGTGTGTAATGACCTGTGTGAATTCATTTAACAGAGCCCTTTACTATGCCCTTTACTTTACTCAACAACCGTCATGCCTTCAAGTGCATGTGGTACATTTATAAAACTTACAAAAACTTGACATTATAACCTATACATGTATGTTTCAGCTTATATCCTTGCATCCCAAATTTTCCCTCAATTAATTATGTATAGTTTTCCTGGGAAAAGAAGACAGGTCGATGGCAAATGTACATGAAATTTTTTTTCTTCTTCTGCTTCTTAGTCTAAAAATGATGTTCGAAAAAATTAGAAGAAATCTAGGGTAATAATGGTCTAATGCATTTTGTTTATTTTTGCAAACTTTTCACTTCTAAACTAGTTTTTTATAACATTAATAGCTCAATTAGCAGCTTTATAGTCAGGTTACTGGCAATACTCTTTCATCTGCAGTTTTAACTGGACAACAAATATACATATTGTAATTACCTGTATTCAACTGTTCTTTTTTTTCTTGCTTTATTTAGCTGTTTAAAATATACATGTATAGTGTTTAAGGGTACATGTACAGCGCCCTTGACCTTTTGACCTCTAAATCAATTTGGCTACTTTCTACCATGAGGTCATTTTGAAATTTTGTATGGTACATGGCAGAAGTATTAACGATTGGTTACTATCTTCAGTTATCATGGAGAACCAATTTGCCAATGCATGGTTGAACTCAGACTACCTCAGAATCAGTATGGTTTCTTCTTGGCCCTGAATTTTAAAGATAGTCTTTTCGTGGGAGGTAACATATGATTGTTTGCCTCATGAGGGTGCCTGATTGGCTGAATAAATTTTGTTTCTATTCTATTCTGTAATGTATTGTTCAGGCCTTTGTACTGACAAGTCACCCATGTAGACTCAATTTTTATATCCTTAGTTTTGTAACCCTTACAAAAAAGATGGATCATTTTAGACTTTTGTATTTAGAAATATTTTCATTACTTACTATTCCCATCTAAATATTTGCATGTCCTGCACCACCGCACCTCTCACAGTTGGTTACAATGATGCCCTCATGTACATTTATGCATCCCTATATTACAGACCTCGTTCAGTTTTCTATCTATCGGCTCCTTCAAACTCTGAATGGATTATGGCCCTGAAGACATTTTCTTTTTTCCAGTGCGATATTTTTTTCCGATGGATAGGGTATCTTGGAAGAAAAACGGTCTCAGAATTAATTTTGAAGACAAATACATTGTATTTGCCCAAGGACTGACTGTTCACATCAGGCATAGCTATAACCATGCTAACTAAAGCAGACAATATATGGATCGCCGATATCCGAAGCCGAGCTCCAATTCTATAAAGGATGTATGCATAGCCTGTAGCTGCCTTGCACCGACTTGCTCTTGCCATCATCTCATACCTCTCTTATTGAATTGGATGAGATCATTACAGCACCAATGTCTACAGCGATGCCCATTATGGACTATTAATATCGCTGAATGATTCCGGCGCTTCGGCAATGAGGATAGATCTACAAAAAACCCGAAAAATGCCTCGTTGGCTAAATTGCGGCCGGGTCAGAGCTGGTTATCCACCAAAAGCCCCTAATGACCCAGTATCATGTCTGGAAGGCTATCAAACAATACCGGGACAATGCAGCGATTGACGTGGAAACGTCTCGAGGCATGCAACTTAGATCTATAGATGTCGGTAAGATGAGTCATCATCGAGGAAGGAGACGATATTTTTTCCCCTCTCGTTCCACCGCTGACACCGAATGTCAGCGTTGACTGCGTCTTTCTAACTGAGACGATGTACATCTTCTATTGATTTTCCGGCCTAGCGGGAGGTAATTAATACATTGATAACCACATACAGATTGGAATAAAGGGGAGGCTGGCACAATGCCAGAATCTGACCTCGAGTGCGCATACATTCAACACCCTTCCACAAGAATTTATTCTTCAACACCCTTTGCTGCTCAGAATAAATTTGTATGTTCCAGCAGCTCAGGATAATAGAAAGCATAACAGCAACTTAATCAAAATTGGCAGAAAAGCAGCAAAGCCCATGGCAATTACTGAAATTTTTTACTGCTGCGTCAGTGCTCCTAATTGAAATGAATGTTGTTGTTCTCAGCCATTAACAGAAAGAAACAAATTTAACACATTGTTTTCACAGCTAGATGTGGATTTAGGTGAGCCAGTGACCTTTTCAAAGAAAATTTGTATGGAGTGGATATTCACTACTGTAGGAAAAAAATTGTAAGAAACTACATCAAATTGTTTCATACACACACATACCATCTGAGAGGCATTCTCGAGCCAGTATACACATTGTATGGGTGTAGCTTTTGACAGCTCACAAAGTGGTATTTTCCAAGAAAAACTGAATTTGAAGAACACAAATTTGCCTTTATTTTTGCTTAAAATTATCATGATTATCTTAGATTTCTCAGAAAAGCATACTTTCTGTCGGGGATGAGAGATGCACGTTATTCTATATATAGTCACTTCCCAGTTTACAAGCATTGAAGCCCTCACTGATCTGGGTATGTTGCCCACATATTATCACGAAATCACACTTCAAAGTTTGATGAATTTGAAATGTTATACAGTTATTTAATCACATTGTTCATGTTGTTCGAGACACTTTTTGACAGGAGACATTGAGAGAAACATGTTCCAGGGGACTGAATTGTTCCTTCTTTCATTTAGACAAACTGTAACATGAGTTACTGAAACATGAGTTACGGTACCACATGTTTAGCTAGGTGAAAATAAAACGGTGTTGCATCAGTTGTTCAGGACAGGGACAATACACAGTCCAGACATCAGTATTATAAGAAAAGATTTCTGATTCCCAGATTATTTGACTAGTATTCAGAGGTTTTTCGGAGAAACACTATACCCTCCAAGGGCATGCCCATTTACTGTAACATGAGTTACCAAACTTTGCAATAATATTAATACAATATTATCGATAACCTACTGGGGCCGGTTGTTCGACGAGCGATTAAACTAACACCACTATTAGCGCTAAACCACTATTAAATATCTAATCTAAGATTAACTAACACCGTGATTTAAACCCGTTGCTCAAACGTCAAAACGGACCGGTGTTAGTTAATCGCGCTATTAGCGGCCTAATCTAGGATTAAAATTAATAGCTATCCCACAAAGCTTTGTTTTGTTTACTTCCTGTTAGGAAAATATGGCGGGAGTGAAACACGTGTTTTTCATGTTCGTGAGTGAAAGACTATCATAACATGTATTTCTTTCGAGCCAGACACGTTGCATGCCTCCCGATTTCATGTTAAAGGAAAATCCACATTTGTTTACTGCCATTTTAGTGCAAACCGGAAACACGTCTGAAAATACTCGCGGTAACACAAAGTGTGAGCTGTCGTCGGGTCGTTTCCGTTTTCGATTTACGGAATTCTCGAGGGAAATTCGATACCGGTACCAATCTGAGAAGCTATTAATGCAGCTATTAAATGTAAGAACAACGTTCGGCCAAGTGAGAGTTTTGTGAGCATGAATCAACAGTAATGATATTATTTTACTTTGTTCTCTGACAAGATAAAGTTACCGATGGTCCATATTTCGACGCATCTGAATGCACCTGAATCAATTTGTACCCGATGTGTATGGTACACTGAGGTCGCCAGTTCCGATCCAGTGTCAGTTCCGACCCACTTCCCAAAATATTGCTTCTTGTTATAACTATGATCACGCGAAATCATAAAACATTTGGTGCATTCAAGCTGGGACGAATATTCGTCCCAGATTCAAGCAAGTTGATGAACCTCTCAATCATGGTTAAATTATATTATGCATTCACTGGTTTTGTTAGAAGACAGCTTTGCAGACCCACTCCATGCACAGGACTACATCGGTCTAAAGTACAAACACCAGGACTCGCCGTTGATCAAAAACCGTGTGCTTCCGATCAAAGTTTTCATTATCACATATAATTATCATATGGTACTATGACTATGTATCTGTCAAAAATTTATTCACTGGAGTGTCTCTCTAAAGGCTACCTGCCCCATTGTTGACATCAACTGACGGACCCAGTTCCGAACCACCATCATCCATGACCATGGATGGCCAAGCTGGGTCGTACCATGGCCTGAAAAATGCCTTCAGAACGCAGCGCTCACTACGTAAAATCATAACTCGAGTGCTGATTAGCATTTCTTCTCTTTAATCTGCTATTCAGAGGTAAAATAAGTAGAAGTACCATTGATTTATCATCATTTTTGAGCGAGTATACGCTTATTAGCCATTGGAGTTATTTCAGTGTCCAGTATATCTGGCCAATATGATCAGCTCGACCATATCACTATCACCCTCAACCTGCATTCTTTAACGTCAAATGTTCACTTATGAGACTTATGAGATGAAGACATTCAAAACGAAATATCCAGCTAGGACCCTATTTTGTCAGAAAATTTATCATGTTGACGATTACATTTGTTTATATCTGGGTCAAAGGTCAATGTGAAAACGAGGCTGGATCGGAATTGGCGACAGTGGGTCGGAACTGACACCTCTCATTAAGAAATGTAATTTTATTTTCCCTGCAGTTCAGTTCATCCCCAGCTAAGTTAGTTTGCTAATAAAGGCTATGGACAATTGTACGGCGATCAGGATATTGATTAAGCCAATCAAACAATTTCCTTCTGAAACAGATGCAAATTTCACTTTGGTGGGTCGGAACTGGCGCCTCTCTGTACTGGTAGGCCTTATTTGGTAACATGAGTTATAAGCCGATTATCCTAAAATCGGCTTATAACTCCTGTTAAAAAATCTTTATCTGAAGAATCAGGCATTTCATTAATTTTGTACACAACACAGATGAGCTGGGGCGTATAACTGCAACCCAAATGGCAATCAATTCAAAAAAAATCTGAAATCGAAGTATCACAAAGTACAAACATCTGGTCCATCATTCAATATTCAGTCGTCGTCCATTAATGAATTTCTGTATTCGATTACTCAAATTTCCCCAGCTCTTGTCACTCTTTGGAAATTCTTCTCAAAGTTCTAGAGTGTATAATGTTCATGAAGAATTCACCCACATGTAAATCTTTATTGGCAGAAGAATAATAGGGAAAAGAAATTTCATATCTACATTTATTTTGTACATCATTTTAGTCAATAGGACTCAATCGAGCTTAGAATCCCAAACATGGCTTCTACTAAATTGATAAAGTGTCATACAATATAAGTACTGAACCATTATTTTCCTTATGTGGTATGGACAGGTGAAAATATTAACCAAAACAGTTTTAATATAAATTTTTCAGTTCATATTCCAGTAGTTATCAGGTGAATTTGACAATATATTGGGCTAATATCACAGTGGTTGTATTGTTTGATACTTGTACATCAATTTGACAATGTATTTGTTTTGTTTGTTTTTTTTACTTAACTGGGTTGAACCCGATTGACAGTCCTATATTGACTAAAATAGCCTACAGAATAAATATGGAAAAAAAAAAAAAAAATCTTATTCCTATCTTCATCATGTCTAGATTAACATGAGGGTGAATTTTCATGTCATTACTCCAAACCCTTGGGAAGACATCGCCCAACGACGTACAAGGGCTGGGAAAATTTCATTAATCAGATTTTTAGGTAAAAGTCTCCCTTCACGTTCATTTCTAACAGTGCAAATGTGCTTAAATCATGTCCGGCTAAGATAAGATACACAATGAAATCAAAACAGGTCACCATAGGCCTACTATTTGTAATATATAATTCCATAAATTTGATGGCATCCTTATCAATAAACTGTACTATAGTACTGAACTATAAATAAGTCTGTTTTCATATTTAAATCTCAGTAAATATTAATTTCCCACAGTCAGATTTGGATTAATTTACCATAGATATAGATCAGCAGAAATAAAAAGGATGTCACCATACTGTTCTTTCAAATAGTAGCAAAAAAAAAACCCCAGATAAACAGTCTTTTCATCTATATGCTCAGGAGGAGATGGGGTTGGGAATTTGGGTCAGAATAGAGGATAATCTGGGGGGAGGGTGGTATCTGAAATTGAAAAGCATCTACACGGTTGAGATTTTGGAATCGTAATCCCCGCTAAGAAGCACCCTGCAGTCATTGATCAACAGTTCTGACCATGCTGATAGGCCCACTTCTTGGTCAGTCCTTCTAGCAGTATAGGCGTATTGAATTGACAAAGCCGATTGTGGGTGAAGGCAACAGTACATCATGTTACAGTCATCTGTAGTTGGTATCTGCCTTCAGCCAGATCACTTTGATAATTTGAGAACTGCGGCAATTGTAAAATGAGGCAACATATATGATTGTATGTAAGATAAAGCAACAGTCAATTGTAGGTAGCGTTTTTTGGGGCAACAGGGCGATTTTTTTATCTGATCAGGCAAAAAACAGAGAAACCATGGATAGGCCCATATCTCTACCCAATTATAAAGTAGGCCCTATATATTTTCCTACGAAGTAGGCTACAGATCGCAAATTGTCCGGTAATGAGTGAGTACATCCGAATCCTTTCGTCGGCAAAATAAGGAGAACCGTTGACATTAGAACCTTGATTTTTGGCATGAACGTGCATTAGGGCATTGTTACCAGCAAGTTCTGATCTGAAATAATTCTGATTTAAATTAGATTGATAATTAACACTTCAGTATATTGTTATAGATATCTGTGAACTGTAGCCTTTAACGTGTATCCTATTTCACATTGGCCACATCAGCTTCAAATTCAGGTCAAATTACCCACAGCTAAAAATACCCTGTCCCACTGTATGTCTTTGTACCGGTTATGCTCAGGAGAATGACATATAGAATCATTATTATCTTGTGCAGAGAAGGTGTTGGTCTTGAGTTGAATTACCGTAAACTACATAAATGCTACCTTTCTACTATAGTACTATATATAAAAAATTTGTTGTATTGTTGGGAAAATAATGCGATTCAAAAAGTTGTTTTGATCCTGGACAAGGGCACTGAAAACCATTAAAGATATGTAAATGTATTTTCACACGTAAAGCTTGAAATCTACTGAACCTTAATTATTCAATCTGTTTCCTTTAATTAAAAAATTGTAAAATTAAATCGGCGATCGTTATTTATTTTGGAATGAAGGCGCATTAGGAGACTGTTACCAACAAGTTCTGAGCTGACCTACTTTTGATGAAAATTTCTGGTGATTTTTGATGAAAATCACTGGCGATTCTGACTTGGGCGGTGCCCATCTTAATATAGGCAGGATTTCAACTGGGGGTGGGGATTTCCAAGAGTTCAGTTCGCGTTCGAGTCCTAATGCCTACTGTACTTCGTAGGTCCTGTGACGTTAGTCACACTGCTCATGTATATAATATAGCATTCCATATATATAGGATAACAACCAGTATGTTTTACTTCTTTTTCTTAGAATATGTAATCAATAACATGGAGATATCCAAGACATGTTCTCTGAGTTTATACTCTATTCGGTGATAAACCATATGAGAGGTTCCATATGATTTTTAAGGCAAGGGGTCATTGGCAAGTAGCCTAGGCTATGATATTCATGGTAGTCTGAGCTGACAGTATTTTAGGCCTAGAATGGACTTGGGTGGTCCCTGGATGATATCATGGTCTGTTACAAAACCGGAGACAGAAAACAAACACATATTCATTCAAATTTTGTCTTAAATATACACAAAATCAATGGAAATCAAGGGATAAGTCGACTCAGTGGAACTGTGATATCTGAAACAATAAGTTCTGAAGTGGTCACTCCATGCAGATTAATCACCAGTTGCGGGACACATTCACTGTCATCTTCACCAACATGTATAATCAAATTTGTTGATTCCGTACGTGCTGTATATACACTCCACTGACTCTGAAATCTCTAGTACGGTAATACACATATATGGATATGTTGTCAAATAACAATATATAATTGAAAATACAACATATTCTTCTGTTACTGAATACAGAGTGTGTACACCTTGACTCTTCCAATTTTCAAGGTCATATATCCTGTTTTCAAGGCTTATAAGTTCAACTGTCACTGAGGCTATGCAGATAATTTTTTTATTTTTTTTACCTTGACAAAGGTTATTGCTTGCACATCTTGAATAGACTTGGAATTACCTCTTGGATGATCAATATATATATTGCTATGGTGGGGTTAAGTTTACCACCCAATGGCAAAGGACAGCACAAGTTTGAGCTACAACTTGACAAATGAATTGACAACAAGGACAGGAATTCCCGTTTTCAAGGTATTCAGCATAATTTTTTCATTTTCAAGGTAGAGTACGAACGCTGTGAATAGTTTGACAGAGCCATTAGCTTAATCGAGCTACAAAGCTTGATTGAAGTTCATCCCCAACCTGATCACAGAGAGCTGTAACTTCACATAAATATAATTCCGACTGTTTTGATTAAGGGTTAGTTTTTGTGGGATGTTGTTGTTGTTACAATATTTGTCTCCTCTTAAAATATCCAAAATTAACAAATCACAGCAAGCTAAACATTTATACACACAAATACTTTAGGTCGTCTTCATTGAATATTAATGAAAATCTGGTGAAGCTATCTGATAAGAATCATTTTAGAACATTTATCTTTGCAAATTTTTTGTATACATGTATTTGACAGAATTGTTTATTCAAAATTTCAATTCAGTAAGAACTACCCAGAATGCCTTGTTTGGCATAATTTTAAATATATGCAGTTTTGATATAATCATGCCAAGGTGATGAGGATGACACAATTCATAATTCTTAAATTACTGGGCTTGATATCTCAGAAATTATCGCAAACAGATATATCCAGAAAAGCTCATTCTGTTTTGCTGTAATCTATACTCATTTGAAGACATTTTTTGTCCAAAGTGACCTCTTGTGTACCAAATTTAAAAGTTAAAAATGTCCCAAATTATTTCTTATCAGATGTTTTCACCGATTTGGATTAATATATTGTACATGTATCAAGATAACCTGAAGAATATGTGCAAATATTTTCAGGTTGTTTTGACTTGTTCATAATGATACTTCTGGAGAGACCAATCCTGTTACAACAACAACATTCCACAATAAAAGACCCTTAAAATAATATTAAGTCCTACTGCAAATTTGACATTTTTGAAAATATTTTTCACAGAAATATTTCACAAAGCAACCATATATAATAAGCCTCTCAACATAAGATATTGATTACATAAGGTATCAGATCTCTATTGCAAGTTTATTTTGAGATATTGCAACATTTTAGGACAAAAAACCTTACCGTACTGGTACATAACCACAACAACAAACTTAAAGGTTATACCAAATCACTCTATACTACTTTGCATGAAAACATACCCGGTAGTGTTCCAAACAACAAATTAGTATTTTTTTCTTGAATAATGTCGTCGAAGTGGGTTTTAGGACACGAATAGCACACATGTGGGAGAAAACATATTGGAGCCATGACCTCCGATGCATGACGTCACAACCTGATTACGATTGCGCCGTAAACGTCATAGTCTATGACGTCGGGCGTTTTTACGAACGATTCACCCAACTGTGGGAGTTCTAGCGTGATGTCACTGACAAGTTGACGTCAAAACAGGCATTTGGCCGAGATCGTAATCAGGTTGTGACGTCACAGGTAAAGCGATCACAGCTTTCGCCGTTTTGAAAGGGGCGTGAAATTGTCGCACTTTACTGCTGCTATTTCCAACCTTGGGCAGTTTGAAAACATACAAAAATGTAAAACAAGTCCATATAATCACCTCTACAACAATTTAGCACAAAAAAGTAGCAGATTTTGAGACCATTTTGTATAACCTTTAAAGGAGATTGTCCACCATTATGATTGGTGAAATCAAGCAGATAGGCCACTCTGTACTAAAGCTACTGTTCTATCACACATGAGTGATTTGTGGCACCTTGTTCTCACAAGGCAATACTCCCTATTATCTGACTGAGAAGGTACATTATTGGTCACTCACCTCAAAATCAACTCACAACTCTGTTGATTTCATTTTACTGACAGCAATAAAGCACAATAAGCAATCTCTACTCATTTTTTAAGGTCAATTTAGGTGATACATGTAGTAGTAGGTATGATGCTACATTTATTTACACAATATCTCTTGGTGGATAGCTCTCCTCCTCAAATTTCCACCACATATGCTTCTGGTTATGGCCACCACAATCATATTGCAGGCATGGGGCTTGATCATATATTCATGGACAAACATTTGGCATGTTTAGGGAAAATTTATTTCAGTCATATTAGTCTCTTGAAAAATTACTGCTACATGTGCACAGCAAAACAAAAATTTCAAAATTTTCTTATTTCAATTATTGGTAATTCTTAAATTATATGGTGCACAAAAAGGTGCACAAATATGTGTTGGAATATTTTGAATACTTTGAAAAATTGTTTGGTTGTTCTAAAAACTGTAGCTGGCTAGTTATTGTAATGTTGTATATTCCATTACTAAAATGTGGTGTCCTGCAAGGAATTATTGAATAAAAAATATTAGAATATTTGTCTTGTAAATATGTAAAACTACCTTGATTTCGGAAACGTTTTCAAGTTAGTAAACATGGAGTTAAAAAATTTCTTATAGCATACCATACAGATATGATAGAAGTGAAATGTGATTTCTCAGTTCAGTACTTATTTTTCAAGAAAATTCAACTAGTTGAGGAAATCATTAGTAAACAAATTCCATACACAGAAGCCTTTCCAAAATAACCCCATATATGTATCTGGTCATGATATCAGAATCCAACTGAACATGAGTGGTCTTGAGTAGATGTTCAAGGTCAAACTATCACAAGATTCCACAATAAAATTGTGATGTTTGGTATCACTTCTAGCTGATACTATCTCGATTCCCCTAGCTTTAAAATGTGGAGAAAGACAACACTTGGTATCAACTCAGGTTTACTTAAAGATGATGCCAGAACAAAAATAAAAAACTTTATAGACCTATCTTAAAAATATACACTTTAAGATAGGTGAATCATGATATAGATACCAATGCCGATGTAGAATCTATACATTGACTATTATAACAACAATTGCAGTACCATTATGATACACGCAGTATGGAGACTGTTAATATTGAAGTCTGGTTTATGTAATCAAAAGAATGAAGCTGTTCGAAATCCTTGCCCATTCGCACTATGTGTGCCATAGGCCCTACTAAGATGGTCGTCTAGATATAGTTTTGCCATGCATACAGAATGAAGATGCCGTTTGATATCGAAGTCTAGTCCAACTATACAGGAGATGTTTGAGATGTTTGGAATATAATTAAATTATAATTTATCCCTGAAGATGACTGAAATGTTTGAAATGCTAGTCCAGTCTCGCCATGTATGCATGGGCGTCGCTAGGATTTTTCAAAGGGGGGTCGATTATCATAGCACTTTAGGCGAGGGTCCAGGGGCCGCCTAGGCCCCGGAAGCTCCGGGGTCCTAGATCGCCGGAGATGCGTTCTAAGCGTTTTCCCGGAATTAAATCTGAACATAATGTATGCAGATTTAGGGTTATATTATACAGCTCTGAGACCTGAGCTGAGCTGAGCTGAGCTGAGCGATTTCCAACAATTAAACTAACACGTCGTTTGTCAAATATCAGTATTATATTTTATTCTCTTGTCATCTTGAAAACACAATAATAACGCTTTGGGCCTATATACCTCGTAGGCTAACCCAGTGGCGTCGGAACGTAATTGAAAGTTGGGGACCACTATCACAGCCCAACAGGCGGGGGTCCAGGGGCCGCCTAGGCCCCGGAAGCTCCGGGGTTCTAGATAGACGGAGGTGCGTTCTGAACGTTTTTCCGGAAATAAAACTGATCATACTGCATGCACATTTATGATTCTATTTTCACGATTATTTTTTCGCAATTATAAGCATGCATCGATATTGAAAACATCGCACCTCATGCCTTCATCCATTTGACGTTCTAGTTATATTTAAAACATACAAAACGATGACTTATAGTTCTTGGGAGGGAAACCAATATGCCTACAGATACGATTCATTCACACAAAGATAAAACAAGGAAATCCTCACAGCCCAACAGGCGAGGGCCCACGAGCCGTTTAGGCCCCGGAAGCTCCGAAGTTCCAGATCTCCAGAGACGCGTTCTAAGAGTTTTCCCAGAAATAAATTCGAACGTAATGTATGCAGATTTATGGTTCTATTTTCACGTATGTTTCGCATTTATAAGCACTCATCGATATTGAAAAAATCATACTTCATGCCTGAATCCATTTGACTGTTTAGTTATATTTATCACATAAAAAGAACACATAAAAAACCGATGACCTTTACATGATGGAACATTAGAACCAATATGATAGCGATTCATTTACACAAAGCTAAAATGAGCGATCGTCACAGCCTGACAGGCGAGGGTCCAGGGGCCGCCTAGGCCCCGGAAGCTCCAGGGTCTCCGGTTGCCGGAGATGCGTTTTACCCGTTTTCTCGGAAACAAATCTGAACACAATGTATATAGATTTATGGTTCTATTTTCACATTTGTTTCGCATAAACCCGCATCGATATTGAAGAACTTACCGGACTCCATTTGACTTCCTGGTTTGACACAAACAAAACGGGCCTTTTACACACCACTACACGTCTTGGCACTCTATCTGTGATTTTTATGTTTTTTTTATTTTATGTTTTTATGCTTTTTTTATTTTGTTTTTGTTTTCTCTGTTTTTGTTTTTTGTTTTTTGTTTTTTCTTTTGCTTTTTCTTCTGTTTTTTTTTGGCGCGGCCAAGGGGGGGTCGTTCGCACCGGACGACCCCCCCCTAACGACGCCCCTGTGTATGTACTATGAAGCTGCTTCCTATCCAAGTCTAGTTTCTCCATGCACACAGAATGAAGATGAAGATGGTCGATATCCGAGTCCAGTTTCTCCAGATAATGATGTTTGATATCCTAGGTTAGTCTCGCCCTGCACAGGGGTTTTTCTAGCCGATTTCTCATCGTGGTAATCCCGATGAGAAATTTTGAAAATTGAGTTTTAGAGGATTTTCGTAAATTGAGTTTTCTCTCGACAAATTCAGTTTCTTTTAATTTCCGATATTGGGCGCGCTTGCGCGCGAAAAAAAATTGAGTTTTACTGATATTTCCTCGCCCATATCATTGTGTATTTGTATCTAAATAAACTTATTTTAATCCTTGAATCTTGTCCGAGTTCGCGATCCGACGTCTGTTTTCGTTGTTGTTGTTTACTGGCGCACTGTGACTCCGCACAAAGGTGATACTGACAATTTGAATGAATGGGGCATAGGAGAGTGTTGGGCAGTATCGCGATCATTCATTGGACAGGCAGTTCATTATCATCCAATGAAATATAGCGTTAAGAAGATTGCCAAATACCATCTTCGCAATATTGCTGACATCATCAGTAAATGCGCTGCAAGATTCACTCTGACAGGATCATTTGCCAGGCAGAAATTGTTGCTTCAAACGATGTTGATCTGATATTTTACAGCTAGCTACCACTCGAAACAGAATAAAACTTGTGCACTATAGACATTAATGTACAAAATATAAGAATGCTTTGACTGCAATGACTAATGAACTGCAAAACCGTGGGCAAAGAAATTAGACACGGAAATTGAGTGGCCCGGGCTTTGCAACAACAACAACGAAATGTATCTGACGATCTCCTCTCAATGAAAAATTACCATTTTCAAGGTAATAAAATCAACAATCTTGGGTTGTTGATTCTCTTTTAAGTATAACTGAAAGGCATATTACCATTTGATTGGATTTTCAAACAGAATACTTGATAAACATCGTATTGTTTTTTCTTCTAGGCAAAAACTACATCTTGTATACAGAAATTCGACAAAGTTAATCATGCAGTCATATTTATTTCATGTTAGCTAACAATTATAAACAACTATTCCTGAAAAAAACCAGCTACCTTTTGTAGTACTGAGTACGAAGCCAGATACTATCTTTGTCAGGGCAACACATTCCAAATGTTAGATACTAAGTTATTGATGCCTGCCAAAGTGTCGGTCACCAGTGAAAAAATTATTCGCGGGCTTGAAATGAAGGCGGACGTGTATAATGGATGTGTAATTTTCAACTGTGGGTTTGAAATTTGTTTTCAGTTATCCCTATGAAAATGTTTGCATAATTGAGTTTCTGAGCCGAAACTATGAAAACCATGGAAATATTGAGTTTTTTCGATTATTGGCGCGCCAACGGCGCGCCGAAAAATTGAGTTTTGTGAAATTTTCAAATTGAGTAGATGAAAGATTTTGGGCTAGAATAACCCCTGCTGCATCCCGTATAGGATGTGGAATATTCCTGTGGCTCGCAACATTCAATTCTAATTAGGTGAAAGATATTTTCACTCCAATGAAAAGTATTTTCTAGCTAAAGAACATTTTTTATTTTGTTGAAATATATTCTCTACCGTGGAAATTTTGTTTCATTTCCTGTAAATTACATTTTATGATGGTGAAACTATTTTCTATGCATATTGAATGATAAATATATATTTTTTAATTAATATCATTTTATACCACTTGCTAGGTCCTTCCAAGTTGGTGCTTGGTCATATTTCTCATGAAATAGAAGAAAACAATTATTCAAAAGCTAGGCAACTAGTTCATTGCATTCTGTACGCCCATTTGCTTTGCATTTCTAATTCTAATGCAAGTTCAAGTAGTAAATGAAACTAATATTGATATTCAATTATTTTCAGAACAAACTGTGAATTTTTATTATTTTAAAAGATGGAGATGTGTTTTTTTTTATAGAATCTAGTGGTTATATTATATATTCTAGTTCATATCCGCTTGTAGCTTCCTATTATTTGTTCAAAATTTACACTCTCGAGTGTTATAACTCTCAAATATTTAAGTAATGGTTAAAATATTCATGACCTGTCTGGCTAAATCAGTAAGAATGCCTTTAAATAAGGGGAAGAACCCAGTCCGAAGTATTTAATAATAAAGAAAGTATAACGAGTTGTTTCCCTTAAACTGAACCAAGGTCAAGGCCATAACGATGTCAACAGCGTGCCCACTTGTCCTTTTCGTCTTTGTCGACTGGTTTATCGAGGGATTTTGAAGGATTAAACACAAACGAAGGCCACTGTGACGATCTTTTCTGAAGAGGAAGTTTAAATAAATTTAGACTAGAAGGTAGGCTTATAACAATTTATTTTCAAGTTGAGAACCAAGACGATCATTGTCAACTCGACTTTCATGATTCAAGCTGGAAGGGATCAATCTGGGTCAAGTTCTATCGTTTGTAACAGCAAAATTTCACTTTCCGCGTCCACAAGACTTGAACGCACTCAAGGACTAACGTTTTAGCTTCCATTTCGCATGCCTAGTGTTAAAACTGGTGAAATACTTTCGAAATAATAAGAGAAAGACCTCTAGAATTTGGTCACTTCCGGGTTTGACCAGACTCATCCACGTGTCTCGCTAATCGTGCACGAGCGATTTAATAGTCGTTAATACACTAATACACCTCCCGGAGGTGTATTAAATTTAATCGCGTATTAGGGATATTTAATAGTGGTATTAAGGTAATCGCGCTTCGAGCAACAGGTTAATCGGAGTATTAAATTTAAACCTTGGATTAGGCAGATTTAATCCTAGATTAGCGCTAATAGCGCTTCGAACAACCGGCCCCTGTTGTGTTTGTAAACATAAAAGGTTATGGCTAAAGTGTAACATGAGTTACCATGGAATTGTCTTACACTGTACACGACCCTTTCATAGGGCGTAAAAAAAAGATCTGGTTTTTCCGGTAACCCGACTGACCCTAGATTTTTCTGCCGACCCTATTTCATTTTATTTTTTTCAGACGGGCAATTCTCGCAAACGGCCAAGAAGGGCGGTTAGATAGGAGGCTGAGACAGGCCAAGTTACACTATATATTCAATAATAAAGGCGGGCAATAGGCTTGGATAGCCTTTTGATCGATGTAGGCTTACTTTATTTTCAAACCCATCATCGTCGGCCTTGTTCATAACCAGCGCCATGTTTTTTTTCCATTCTGGGAATCCATGAAATCGAACTTCGTCACCCATAGTGCGATTACTGCTGGCGTGAGGGTTCCCGATCTCCAGCGAACTCTCCCGTGTCAACAACGACATAATACAAAAAGATGACTGTCCGACGTTTTGCCATCGTGGAATTTGATCAATTGATGCTCGATCTCCTGGCAGTTTCAGAAAGCGACTTTAAGCTAGTTTATGATAGGCCTAGGCTGAACCACGTGGCACATGTCCTGTTCAGGCAGCCACTGCCGTCGACGATCTATTCTTTTCATTTTTGATGATATTTCGAACTGCATTTTTCATAAAACATTAAAATTTCACACAGTATATCAACTCAATTATATTAATTGTATCCTCAAAGTACAATGTGAAGATAGTAGTTCTCAATTAGATGGACAATTTTTTTTTTTTTTGTGGACATCACAGCATCTAGCCTGCATGTTATACTGTACAGATTAGGCCGACCATTGTTATCGTAGCCCTCTTGCCCCGTGCAGCTTCCGGGGTTTGACCTGGGATGTCGTTGTGCACACCGCAGGTCATGGTAGGGAGTTCAGTGAAAAAAACCTTCATGGAAGAATTTCAAGCAAACTAATACTTATGGAAAGGGCTTCCCATAAGGAGTTCACTGCAGCAAAAATTATGAAAATCGGACAATTATAAGCGATTCTCATGCCAACCGAAGTTCGGCAAGTGTATCATTTCACTCCCTTCGGGGCTATATATATAACATTACATAATTACCCACTAAATGGTACCATTTTGAGACTATTTTCAATTTGAAAATTGACACAATCTGCTTTATATTCTGTTTTACTTGCTGTAGAGTGCTGAAATTTTGCATGCAACTAAATGAAAACCTGGCAATTACAAAATTGTTAGTTACGGAGGGTATTCTCGCATATCTCAATGATTAATTTGCATATATTTGCATAATTAATTGAAGCTAATTTACCAAAATTGTATTTTGACTCTTCCGAAAACATTGTACCAGGTATAGCGAGTATTGTATGGGGGTAAATATCGTCTTTGCATCGTACCTAAATATACAACTCGAAAACGGTGCAAAACAGGGGAGATAATTCAAACTCTGAAAACCAATTTCCAAGATGGCTGCCATCAAATATGGTCACCAATCAGTCAGGCTCGGCATAGTCGTGTTTGGTATCAAATTGAAGCTCTTGGAGAGCAGACTTCAGAAGTAGTATGTAATAATGAACACACGTAATTTTGACATCGATTTTTCTCAAATGGTATCACGCACATTACTGAAAGTCATCCTGATCCTACTTTATTTGTATTCTTGCAATGAAGAATTTGTAGGCAAATATATGAGAATAAAATTTGCATATTGAATTGGGAATTATAGTTTGGTTATATTTTTCAGCCAGTGACAATACTGTTACATGCACGTTTTATGGACATTGTATTGGATTAATATTTTAATCCAATACAAACATTCTTTAAATTCTTTGATGGACAACAGCTTACATTGGAATGGAACGGAAGACAAAAGAGATGCTTGAATCGAGTATTTTATATTGGTCACCTGTTCATCCAAAATGAAACAATTTTAAATTTTGCAACTTCGTACTTCCAGGGCTCGTAAGTGCCACAAGCCCGGCAGCTCGTGGCTGGTGAATTCAGAACTGGTCTGGTTGAATTTAGTTCTAAAGCTAGCTAACCAGCCCGACTGGCTGGTTATAATTAAAAAAATTCAGCTTTGTATAATGAAATATACCAGCCCGATGGTCTGGCAAAGTTTTATGCTAAATTCATGCCCTGAATTCATGAAATATTTATTCTTGTATAAATTTATGAAAATGTACTACGGTAAGTTCCCTAAGTATTCGCGACCCTAAGTAAATTCGAAAACGGGCATTTTTCGCCAAGTCACGTGACACTGTTCCCTAAGTAACCGAAAACGGCTCATTCGCGAAAAACCGCGGTCCTAACTATTCGAAAATCCCCCATTTATCTTGGTCGCAAGATTGATAATATTATGTAGTTGTGCGATGGAAAAACTTCCAGATCAACGAGTTTCCTTAGAATTGGTATTTGATAAACCTTGCAAACTTTTTGAACATTTTGAACATAACCAATTGTAACAACTTAGTTGATTTTCATTATGTCTCAAACGAAATGTATCCAATGTTTAAACCGCGATTTCTCATGGTCATTAAATTGGGAATATTGCCGGTTCACGGGGACGTGTGATATTAAACATTGCCGATTGAAGAGAGCATACATTCGATATTATACTGAAAATATCAAAATGAAGAACTGGAAGTTACGTATACGTTTCATTCGGTCTTAAAAAAATATAATGCTGAATTTTGACCGGACATTTGAACCACGGATTTTCTTAGTCACGGGGTAGAGATTTACGATCAACCCCAACCCCAAGTTGCATTAATTTTGGCGACTGTATGCCACGTGCGCCTCACACTAAAACCAGAAACGCGCCTGTTTGGGTCCGACTTCGGATTATTTTTTTTCGAAGACACGAATGTTGAGATTCCCAGCTATGATACTGAAAACATATTTTGTACTGTTCAGACAAAAATAATTTAGAAACGTATCATTTCCAACGAACGCGGCGATTCAGAATATTTTACGGGCGTGGAATTCACGGTGATGCATATACCGAAAGAAGTTTGCGGTCTTGTATTCAACTTTTCAGGAGCAAGCAATAGTACACACTTATTCTCTTCAATCACCCCTGGATAAAATAGAAACGAGGATATTATTCAGAGAATTATCATGAAAGGAAAGCTGTGACGTGCAGGATTAACCGTGACATATGTCTGCATCGAAATCTTCATAGCCGTAAAAAGCTTGGAACGGCGTCATTGTGCACGGTGTCATTGTTTCATGGTTCGGATTGGGCCTTTGTAAAAGTGCATAATTTTTATATTGAAAATTAAAGGCCTTGAAAGTCATTGAAAATTAGAATTTTTGAGTGACTTTTTTTACACTATTAGTGAAGATATTACGGTACTTCTGACTTGATTATTGACACAAAAGTTTAATGTCGGAAGAGACGTTCACGTAAGATAGCCGAGATCATAGGCGGTAACTTGATAGCAACTGAAGGGGAGGTCGGAATAGTAGGTTGAGATTAAAAGTTAAAAAAATAAAAAGATGGAATAAACTAATAGGTTTTCTGTCTACTTGTTCTCTAAATTATACTGTCTGAAATGTGAATTAATTTTGCTGAACCCAGGAGGTAATATAAGATAAAAACACGGTTGCACATTTGGCTGTTTCGTCATCATCATCTATCGATCTGTCTTTCGTCAGAAATATTCCAGAGTACATTTAGATCTGAAACAGATTGAACCAATTTTTTTTTTTTTTTTCATGAGAGTCGTGATCTCACTGTTACGAAGGCATAATATATTGAGGTTGTGTTGGCTGAATATATTATGTAGCGGGAACCTTGTACAAGCGAAAGTTTGGCCCACGTGCCATGTTATCCAAGTATTGATCACGTGATGTTATTGCAACTCCGTATGGCGGAAAAATGTACAACCAACACGTGGCATGCTGAAATTTTCATTCTTCCATGTCTACAGACCCCACCTAATTCTATGAAGGTGTTTTCATACATAAGTTAATAAATGATCGAAGGGATACAGTGAATTGTTAGAATGGGCAAGCAATTCATGTCTTTCGTTTAGCCGCTATTCATGGCGAGATGAGCTGGTTGCAGCTGGGAAGATTGTATATCGTCTCAGACGAGTTGGCCCTGATATGGGACTCAGTCGAGTTGGCTCTGATATGGGTCTTCAGATAGTGTCGGGCGCTTGCTTAATTTGCTGTTCGTTTCATTGACATACATGTAAACAGTTTGAAAAGCCCTTCCACAATATTTCCCAATGAAGAGCAATCGAGAAATCATTAGGTTTGATTCTCAATCTGAAAATGACGTAATCTGTGTTTCTTCATTAGATCGTTGTATATTTTCACGTAAACATCATTGGCGTCACTGGGATAGTTGTGCTTAGTCTTCTCGGCCATGAAAAAAATTCTGCAAGTGTTCAAGCATGTCCTGAAGAGAAAATAAAGAAAATATCAGAATGTCTAAGTGACAGAATATGCCCTTGTCCCGTATGTACTAATACAAGGATATACGCGAATTTGTGATTTTAAATTGGCCGGGCGTTCGATGAAACTAATCTCTTCATTGTCAGCCGATCATCGCAGTCAATTATTCGAACCTAATTTAATGGTTAAAGAGCAGAAAGAATGCTTTATTTATCCTTTGATCAATTGCGAATTATTGCCTGACAAATCTAAACGCACAACAAACATTTCCCGGGTTTTGCTTCGGGGTTTCCCCTCGACCACACATGTTCGTACCACTGAACTTCGCCGAAGTATATTAGGCTTCATTCTAGGCACAAATTATAGTGAATGTCTCGTGGTTGTCGATC
>JAVTVY010004314.1:0-38328 GCA_036873755.1 Hanleya hanleyi
ATTGGATCATTAGGGACTTCCCTACATCTCAAAACGTCTATGCGCATGCGCAGAATGGTGACAACGCCCGAGCCGCTAGTCCAGTCAGATGCCCCTTCACGAATGCTTCACTTGGATACCTCACTCGACCCCATTGGACCATGAGTAGCTCCCCTAGCTCCAACACGGCTATGTTCATACCCTTGGGCCACCGCGCATACGGAGAATGACGCTAGTTCAACCCCACTAGTCCAGTCAGATGCCCCCTCACCTAGGCTTCACATTGATACATCATTCGACCCCACTGGACCAGTAGTAACTCCCCTAGCTCCCAACACGGCTATTTTCATACCCTTGGGCCACCGCGCATGCGCATAATGACGCTAGTTCAACCCCACACCCAGCCCATCAGATGCCCCCTCACCTAGGCTTCACATTGATACATCACTCGACCCCACTGGACCAGTAGTAACTCCCATGGCTCCAAAACGGCTATTTCCATACCCTTGGGCCACACGAGTTGTCTCCCTTGCGTCAGTGTGTGCAGATGGCGCTATGATCGACGCCGTGATGTGGAAGGGGCGTCCCCACACCATCCTTGTGCCGCCATTTTGTTTGTTGATTTTCTGCGGAGATACACGGGACAATAAACGCTCGACCCTAGGGTGGTACAGATGCTAGACTGATCCTATTAACATGGTACAACACCTATAGATTGTGTTTATTATTATTATATAGCTTAGAGGTTTTTTTAGGGTAATGTGAGGGTTTTTTCTCCCCGTGACCTCCCCACCGCCTCGTTTGCTCCCTTGCGCCGCCATTTTGAACCCACCACCATCACCTCCCACAACCCGCCATTTTGAACCCACCACCACCACCTCCCACAACCCGCCATTTTGAACCCACCACCACCACCACCCACAATCCACCATTTTGAACCCACCACCACCACCTCCCACAGGCCGCCATTTTGAACCCACCACCACCACCACCACCCACAAGCCGCCATTTTAAACCCACCACCACCACCTCCCACAACCCGCCATTTTGAACCCACCACCACCACCACCCACAACCCGCCATTTTGAACCCACCACCACCCACAGCCGCCATTTTGAACCCACCACCACCCAGCCCATTAGATGCCCCTTCACATAAGCTTCATTTTGATACCTCACTCGACCCCATCGGACCATTTTATCTAGGGACTACTTTTTCTCCGCGGAAGCAGACCGAATCACCGCCAGACATGACCGCATCACCGCGGAGGAATACATCTTTGACCTGGGTCACGTGATATGCAAATTTGGAACTCTCCTGTGCTGGAGGTAGCTTTTTGGTCAGAGGTCAAAATACTCGCTTCTCATTGGCTGTGTGACCTCCACGTGACCTCCACAAAATATGCAAATTTCTAAGGTCAATTGGACACAATTTAGCCTTTGTATACTACTGTTGACTCAGATTGTAAATTAGGCTGACCTGGTGTTATCTTCTGGCTCAGATTGAGACACTATATCACAACGACAGCATATACTTTCCATCCAATCAAATAGGAGAATGTAGAAGCTATACCGTCTGAAAGAAGCCTGACCGCTTAATCCTATCTGGCCTGGGCGATTTGGGGTGTACCGCAGCCTGGGGAGGGGGGGGGGGCGGAAATTGCCCTCCCCTATATAGTTTCGCTATCGCTAAGTCTAGAGGGCTGAGACTTACCACACTATATCATTGGGTCAAGCTCTACAAGAAAATGTAAAAGAATCCAAGATGGCCGCCATGATGACGTCACTGTGGCGTCATTTTCAAAAAGAGCATTTTGGATCATTTTTTGGTCAGAATTTTCGAATTTTTTATTTTTGTTTTTTCTTCGCAAAAACTGCATGATAAATCAGTAAATAATAATCTGATATGAAATAAAATAGATTTTACCCGCTTTTCCATACAGAAAAGCAAAAATTTCGAAGAAATATTATGAACACATCACTTTTGTGGTACCCCACATGTCCGCTATTTTGAATTTATACTCATGATCCTCTGCTCGGTGGGGGTCATGCAAATAGGCTGACCACAATATGATAATCTAAAAAGTCACGGAGTTTCAGCTCTCAATTTTTCGTCGTTCCGGAGATACGAGCAAAAAACCAAGGGGGGGGGGGGGGGGGCGAGTGCCCCCCCCAGGCCAGGTAGGGTTAAAAAACTCACGTTCCAAAGTGTTCCCCTGCTGGTACATCAGTACTGTTCTCTGTCGAGACCTGACTGTGGAGTTCCGTCTCGTAATGCCACAACAAGTTGTCAATGCCAACAATGAAGGCAATCAACATTATGGAAAACAAGACTGTAAAACGTAGGATATCCTGGATGTAAAAGAATAAGGACTTGCGTCAAAACATGCCTATAGCTAACCTACACGTTACCAATGTCAGAAAACATATTATCTGCAAGAAAATTTATAGTAGAATAATGGGCCGAGATGTCGTCAGCAAAGGCGGTGGTCTACTCCAACATTACGTCCTCTCACGTTTAAATTTGATATAAAAGAACCTACATGTATAGGCCTACATTTCTAGAATTATGTATTAGATTAGATTAGCTTGGTGGCACCGACACTCGTCAAACCTCCTCTGCCACTAGCACCGTCTTTACACACGCAAGACGAAATGTAAAGTCGCCACGCGGGTGATAATGAGCGTGACAGTGCACATGTACGTTTCATAGGTTAAGCATTTGAATTCCAGCATCAGCTCATCTCCCGTGATGCATCACTGGACTTTTTATTTTGAATCTGCGCGAACACGACACATATCAATCAGACTGCGCAACTACGTCACATCATGTTTTAGAAGCAGGGAGGCTAGTCCAATCTAAGATTGCAGACTTCTAGTTTATTTGTTTCTTGTATTCGGCGTTTCCTCGGATTTCTGCCAGGGCAAGAACAACACTTACGTAAGTCATTCGACCGAGAGATATTTGAAGAGGACCGAACATTTCATTGGCTGCCAGAAGGTAAGAGATACGAGAGAATGTGATCACGTTGGCAATGGCGAAGGCCGCCTCGCTCAGGTGTTCCGGATCATACATCTCCCAGAATTGCCGATCTGCAAACGAACAAAGATATATGATTTAATTAATATTGTTGCAAGATCTACTATCAGTTGTGAATATTTTTGAATCTTACGGATGCTCTCAGGGGTTTCGTCGCAATGGCCCCTCAGCAATTATGTTAGATTAAACCACATGGAAATATTTCTGATCTCTATGGTGACATATTGTTGGTTGCTTTATTTCCTACAAATGGGCATAGGACATTCGCCAAGTTTGCTCCATGTTGTATTCGTACCATTAGGCGAAAAAGCGAAACTGAGGCGGCTGTAGGTGTTGCTTGCTCCGCCTGTGTAACCGGGTTGTTTACTTCGAGAAGATTTAAGAGAAATCCGTTAGGTCCACATACAGTTTTTTCCCCTACCATTCGTGTATGCCCATCAAAGTACATGGTCATTCTGTCTTATGGAATTCGCTTTTACACATTTTTCTGGCTTTTGGGCTGAATATGGACCATTTATTACCATTATTTGGGGTTTCCAGGATGGTTGGGGGCACTTCACATGGAATCGCGTGCATCCTGAAGTGAAGTAAGATAGCTGCCACGCTTCATATTCATCATGAATCGTGAATTTTATGGAGCCTGCTTATATTGACCACCCTCCAACATGTATCGTATGGTGATACATTCAATGGTATTCAGCACATGAAACTACAAGTTGGAAAAATGTCAGATTTATTCATGACTTCGAAGAAGCGTATTACTTTTACCTCACTCAAACTAAAATTATCGTTCTTGATTTGATGTTTGAGGTAAAGCGAGAGCAAAAAATCGCCGATCTATTTACCAAAGGTTCATATCATAAAAATTATCCATAATTTATTTGACGCAGAATCTATATCCTCAAGCCAAGGCATCTCGAGATATTACTCCAATCTGCCTAATCCTTCATTCTATTCCAATATTCGTAGATAGACAGCAAATTCTGATGATTGGGAAACGGATCTTACCTGGAAATGTGCCCTATTTTATGGGGAAAATTCAGTAAGCTACATCTCAGTCATTTGGGTATGTTTTTCCTCGACTTAAAACCACTTACGGCGGAGAATGACAGACTTGTTAGAAATTTAATACCGGACGACGATGATGAACTTATACCTGGACAACATCAACAATTACTACCCGTTCTATCATTAATATATAATCCGATATATTCCTCACCACAAAGTCAGTCTCAGTTCCCGCATCACACATGATATCCAATGAATCCTCGACATGGGATCCCCCCCCCCAAATCATCAAGAGTCGATGGGCGCAGATCATGCAGTAGACATCCGCGCTTTGGGTAAAGATTATACATTTCAAAAAGGTCGGGCTCAGATCGCGAATATGAATGGAATGGAGCGAGGAAAACGAAAATGATTTTCAGATGATGAGAGCGACTATGAAGAAAGTATACATCGTATAGAGATGGTTCCAACTAAACGATAAGCGGAAACGCGTTAAATGTAGCCAATGGCAAGAGATGTTTGTCAAACCTATTAAATATGCGTGTGGAAAGAAGCGGTATTTGAACCAAAACTATGACGAAGATGAATCGAGTGACATAGCCAAAGAAGACTATACATGAGACGAAGAAATTGGCAAACCCTACAGAGCGATTAAATTCATACTGAAAGAGATGGTACAATAATGCGGCCTATACGTGGTGCGGGTGAAATCGAAAACAATAATTTGTCCTAAAATAAAAGTGTTTTAATGTAACGGCAAGAGAAAATAGATGTACACAATATGTAAAAGTTCAAGCTCGATTGCGTTATGATTATAGTTATCACATGAAATTGAAATCCGCTATGTGCTATTTCGTGAAAAAAAAGGTCTAAATCGAGTCATTATGCACATCTTTAGACACGAAGGACCCCTTGAACCAAAACGCCATTTACCCTGGTGATATGCGGCGGCATTATTACAACGCATATAAGGGAAGTGGGAAGAGGTGCCGACATACTGACAGAGCCACATGACTTCAGAGTATAGTCTTCCGGTTAACCTATTCTAAAGCACATACCAAGAATCTAACGATTCATGATATGTGTTGTATCGCAGGTACGCTTTTATTGTACCTGTTCATGTGGCAACTTGGATGACATGACCACACAGCCCCTAGCACCGGCATAAGCGGTAATAGATACAAATCTAGAGAGCTATGACGGAAATGCTCTGACAACTCGTATTTTGGTAATTGGTGAACTGTGTCGCTGTGACAACTCGTACACTGGGGATTGGTGAGCTGTATCGTCGTCAGATGAAAATGACGGCATTTAACACAAAAGACTACTCTGTAAGGCCCGATGTCGACCCAGCATCAACTCCCCACCATGCCAACATATATCAAAGACCAAAAGTTCTGTACAGGGGGCGGGCCTCGGGGACGAAACGCCCACCAGCAGAATCTCGCCACATACAGATGAAAATTAAAACCCATATAAGGAAAGTGGGAAGAGGTGCCGACATACTGACAGAGCCACATGACTTCACAGTATAGTCCTCCGGTTAACCTATTCTACAGCACATACCAAGAATCTAACGATTCATGATGTGTTGTATATCAGGTACGCTTTTATTGTACCTGTTCATGTGGCAACTTGGATGACATGACCACAAGGCCCCTAGCACCGGCATAAGCGGTATTAGATACAAATCTAGAGAGCTATGATGGAAATGCTCTGACAACTCGTATTTAGGTAATTGGTGAACTGTGTGTGACAACTCGTACACTGGGGATTGGTGAGCTGTATCGTCGTCAGATGAAATCTTCAGAATATATCTTCACTGCTTGAAAATCGTTTTGGCTCAGAGTTTTTCATGAAATATCACGGATTTCAATTTCATGTCCTATATGCAATCGAGCTAGGACTTGGATCCTATAATTTTTGATTGTGATTTTTTTTTGGTAAGGGCATATTCTCAGTTCCCATGATTATGCTGTTTGACGCTCTAGTTTAGGTGTTTCAAGTAGACTACGCAGAAACATTGAATTGTAGAACTTATTGGCCGTCAAACGAAACTATCACGATAGCCCGGCACTGTCGAGAGCTGAGGGTAATCACTATCTGCTCATGACACTTGCTACTGATCTGAGTGAAAGATATGATCACGAACGCGAAGCAGCATTACTAATGGGAACAGATGAAATGTTGGGTAGATGTGTTTTGGCAATGTACGTCTCACCTTGTGCAAGAATGAACAGCAGCCCAGATAAAATGGCATGCCATAAGAGACTGAAATGATGGGATGCATTGAAAGAAAGAGGAAATAGCTGTATCCGACAATTTCTGGAATCCCTATGGACTACTGACTATATTAAATTTCAATGAATGGGGTTTTTTTCACAAAACTAATGGAATAAAGAAGCATCTTCCATACAAACGCCAAAGAAGCAGTCGATGCGAAGGCAAGGCCGAGAGATTACGGCTTTCAGACAGTCGAAGACCGACCAGGTAGCTGCTTGAAATACATGCGCCACAGCCTGAAGCAGCGTTGAAAGTTAAATGGATATACTCCCAAATCGAGATCAGTGTCGCTTGTGTGGATGATCTTACGGATGACCGAATGAGTTGTGAAGTTGGATTAGAATGGCAAAACTACTCCGATAGTGAAATACTTGAACAGGGGGAAGGAGAGAGAGAATAGTTTGAACTCTCTGACGGCGACGATTTGAACATTAAGTACCGGATCCTAGAGGGGCATGACTCCTCAGACAAAGTCGAATGAACAGATAGAACGCACGAGGATGGAAAGATTGCCAGTCCCATTCTAACGTTATCAACCTGATTCTAACGTGGTCAGTCGTTCAATTCTAAATTCAATTCGTTCACAAATGTTCCTTTTTCAGATGAAAATAATCAGAATGAGCATAATAACTAATAATTGTTAACGAGTTTGACTTAGAATCGGACTGGCAACGTTAGAATCAGAATGGCAAAGTTAGAATAAGACTGGCAACGTTAGAATTGGACTAGCAACGTTAAAATAGGACTGGCAAAGTTAGAATCGGACTGGCAACGTTAGAATCGGACTGACAAAGTTATAATCGGACTGGCAACGTTAGAATTGGACTAGCAACGTTAAAATAGGACTGGCAAAGTTACAATCGGACTGGCAACGTTAGAATCGAACTGGCAACGTTAGAATCGGACTGACAACGTTAGAATCGGACTGACAACGTTAGAATCGTTCTTTGTCATCATCATCGGGCATTCTATTGTTCGTACTATGTTTGGCGCGTCGCGGGACGATATGGTTTGTGTAGCCCACTGGTTAATTCTTCCATGATTGCGGAACTGGAACGAACAGGCGAAGTAATATAACAAAGCAATCGTGTTACCTACCCGGTGTCATCCAATAAAAATGTGTGGTTGCATTCGTCTCGTTGGCGGCCAAGTTGTCAAATGCTGTGGGGTCTTTGGTAAAAAAATCGCACGCTTCGCTTGACTACAGAAGGATAAAACGAAGATATCAGATGCATTTTGAAAGCAAGCGAAAATCAACAAAATTCGTTCTTATACATTGAATGAACAGAAAGTTATATCATTCCGTGGAATTTTTTTTTTTTTTTTTTTCGTCTTCGTCCTCTTCTTCTTTTCTATTTAGATATTCAACTGTACCATTGCAAATGTTGTTTTGGCAACATACAGTATATGTAGCCCATCGACATTGACAGGGGATGAATTATGGATATACTTAAAATAACCCCGGTACACCTGTAGGTAGTTCTATAGCTATAAATTGGAAATTAAAACTAAACACATACGGATAAATTATTTTGACAGAATTGGGTTTCAATACTGGAGCTGGACATATATCCGACTGCTTACAAACTCTCTAGTCTAGCGATTGGATCAACAAAGCATCCTGGCTATACAGACACTGGTACATACACATTACCTTAAGCACAATAATATAACCGAGCGTAAACGCAGTCATATACAGTATGATAATCGGCCAATCCACGACGTTATATATGGAACAAATATGATCACTGATGCCTCGCTTGTATATATCCTTGCAATTGGCCCACATCAATCCTACAAATTGAAGAATATTTCATTTTTGAGTGATTGTTATTCTTGTTCGCATTCTTCATTTCGCAGGCTCATTTACCATCCCTGCCTCCAATAGCGGAAGTTGACCTTTAGTACGATGCTATGACGTATAGGGGAAAACCCAACTACGCACGGTTCAGTTTGAATCCGGCCGAACATCTCCTTCAGTGTTGCACATGAGCAAACTACTTTTCATATGCTCTGTCCAGATAAACAGGGAAAATATCTCCAGATAATTCTTTATAACGCTAGGTCAACAGGGGTATTATGCAGACTTGAAAAGTAATCGAAATGTTCGGCAAACATCTATTTTACTATATATGATGTCACTTCCGGCGATGTGCGCGAATGCCCCGAATCCGGTCCAAAAACCTGACTGGTGGCTGGGGTATTATTAGATCCCCAGCGAGGTGGTTGCATTTCTCTCAAGTAATGTCAATCATTTCCGAGCTATTATATAAACAGACCACGATTTATCCGCTGTTTCATCAGTGCCATCGTCGATAATGAGAAAAACAATTTCAGTTTCCCCAAATTTGTGAGAAAGAAGTATTAGCTTCCACGTACATTTTAATTTTACATTCAATGGTAACCTAGTTGTTTCTTTCTATAGGTGACGTAGAAAACCTACCTACTATCCAAAAAGCTATCATTCCTTCGAACCAATCTAAACTCCTCTCCCGTACAAGACAGCCATCTTCATTACATTTGAATAGATGAGCCACGGTGTGGTTTTGGAGATTGGGCAGAGGGAATCTTTCCCCAGGGCTATAGTCCAGAGTCCAACCCATGATTGCCACGAGAAATATGAGGAAGCTGGACGCCTGAGCTGTGAACTTAACTGATGGCGTCCTCATAACTCGCAGGAACTGAAACAATAATACGAATGTTTTTTAGTTACAGCACAGTGCCAAAGAAATTAGAGCTCTTCTGTGTGGAGGGGTTAATTTAGTCCATGTACTGACGTTTTGGTAGGGCCAGAATGCCAATAAGAGATATCCGGCTACAGCATTCTGGTAAAGCGGATGCAGAAAGACCTCGGAAATTGGTGAACATCTGTCCTAGCGATTGGAACCTTGAACGCGGGTGAGGAATATTTGAAGAGAGCACGGATTGGATTGGACGAGCCCGAGGAGTTCTGATCTATGCGCACGGAATTGATCTCGAGAATACGGAAATAGATGGACGGAAAAGAACTGCGGTGCGTGCGTGGAGGAATTCGCTAGACCTGAGTCCAGAGGAAGGGAAACGATGATTATTATCCATGGTTGTTTATCGAGGTCCCCTTATATAACGTACCGGTATACGCTACTACATTGTTTCCATTCGAAGACTTTCTACTATTGGTATAGCTGATGTACCATATACTGAATTTGTAACACACAACTTCCGTAATTTGCCCTCTCATTCCTTGGAAATTTTCACTAGCATTTTCCACACCAATCGCGGACATGTTTCTGCTCGATATAAATATTCATTGCCACGTGACCCGTTTGATCAATGAGATGGTTTTCGTCCTCAGTCGCTTCTCGATTGGATACCTCATGGCATTCGTCACATCTGACGATCACGTGTGCATCTTAAATCAGCAGAGCTACGGTGATAGATATTATTGTGTTAACTGGGAGATTCTCCGACTGCAGGCGAGCTCTGTCGAGTACCGAAATCTCCGCGATCATGGTAACACCCGTTGAAGCGTGCGTAAAGTTGATCAACTTGGTCGATTTGACCTAATGCGATATGTATGTTAGCGGTCGGCAGACACGAAGTAAATATAGAAGTTTTCAGACCTGTTTAAGGATTTGGATTGGGTTTTAGGTTTTATTTTAAACATACTGGTTCCAGTGCTTGTAAGGTAGCCTGTACCGTACACCATAAGCGAGATCCATCACTTTCTACAGCTAGGAATGGAAACATTCATGATCTGGCTTGAGGAGTTTAACCTTGCTGGTTACAAACAATCAGGCTATTGTAAGTTTGTCATGTTGCTATATATATATATCCAGTTATATCACTGTTTTACCAAATAATATTATTACTCATAAGGAAGGAAGCCCAGGTGGCAATTCCAATAGACGGCATTTAACACGGCTCGATGCGGATAGTTTGACAACAGAATTGTCTTCTCGTGCTAAGTTGCACTTGCCCGTATAGGCTAATCCATGTACTGCGATAAGACCAGAGTAGATGAAGTACCCAGACAACAATAATCTATTTAAAAATCCAAGGTTCACGCTTAGGTTGGAATAATCTTGAAATATATTGGTAATTGATAATGTTGTTTTATTCTTCATCTTGAACATTAAAAGCGTTTTAGCATGCCCTTAGCTGCCGCAGTGTGAATCGTGTCGATTTCGGGCAAACGACGTGCTCCGATTAATTGATGGACCAATGCATTTTTTGTCAGTTATAGGGGTGTTAACTTGTATTTACAAGAGAATATATTACCTTGCACGAATAATCTCCACAATTCTGCCGTTTGTAGTATAGCAGAATAGAAATAATTGCTTGTTTACTGCGGCAAAACAAGTAGGACAGATCGCAATGCAATAGGATGTCTTCACCAGATTCATCTCATTGCATCGCTATCTATCGCATTTGTTTCACCGCAGTGAACAAGCAATTACTTATTGAATAACGAGTGAAAAATAACTATACCTGTGCATTGGGAATGAACAAATACAATATAGCGGCGAGGGGATATACAAAGAAAAATCCTATGAAGACGAGGAGCCTCTTGTACCAGTTAGCCCGCTGTAAGAATCTGGCATCGCGATACCATATGTCAGTCAGCTTCATCTGGCAACTGGGATGGGTGACAAACTGGGAATGTAAAAACAAAAATAAATTCTCGTTATATCATGGAACTATCATATTTTATTATTAGGTTATTATAAAATTGTCATTAGGCCAAAAAGATCGGCTCTTGTTTCTGATCAGTACGAGCGTCTTTATGAACCATGCGCAAAGATATCTCCCTTGACCAAGGTATGAGTTACCAACCTTGAATATGTCAATAATATGTTGTTGTTGTGGTTGTTGTTGTTGTTGTTGTTGTTACATGTAAGCTACTAACTCTTAAAATTGTGTTGGAAAATTAATGGTTCGGGTTCGGAGCATGACAAACTCTGATTTGATGTAGGCCTATATCACAGACCTTAGTCGGAGCTCTTTCAGAATAAGAAAGGACACGAGGTAAATTTTAAATAGATGCGTCTTATCACGAATTATTTCGACGACCAGAAAATTGAAAAATTGAACATATTCAAATATCACCGTTCAACCGAAATGCATCAATTTTTCCCTGGGACAGTTAATGTAGACCAAAAAGTTATTTCGGGGTTTATTTACCCTAACTGGCCTGGACGACTTGAGGGCTCTCTAGATCTGAAATCCAAGATGGCGGCTTCTTCGCTGACGTTATATTCAATAATATATTTTGCGTCGATTTTTAGGTCATTCTTTTACACAGTATATTTATTTAAACCATTTTCTCCAAAAACACCACATGATAAATTAGCAAACAATTATCTGATGTGAAATGAAATAATTATGGGTCATTTTTATATGTGAAAAAGGGGAAAAAATTGAAGAGAAACGATGAAGACTTTTCAAGCACATCCTCGTGCTTTTTGAAATTACCGACGATACTCTGCTCAAAGGGATAAGCAAATGGACCCAAAGTGACCCTAATACGATAGGCTATAGTGTCAGCTCTTAATTTGTTGTGCTTTCGGTAATAGTATAGAAATTTGGTCAGAGGGGGTCATTCAGATTTCACATTTTGGATACGGTATACAATCTGTAGATGTTGAAAAATATCCAATTCATCACCTTTTTCTCTCCAATACGGATTGCTCTTCTTATCCTGGCTAGGGGTTCAAACTCTTTATACTCGTCTCCGTCAACCTTGTTAAGGACCAGTTCCAGTTCGTTCGAGCTTCGTATCTCGTTCAACAGCCGGACAACATACTGACCAAGCTGGCGTGATAGAGCAGTGTACTCTTTCTGTCGATGAAGTGCGATCAACGAAATAGACATTACTGATCATCAGGCCATTCCAGGACACAATGCATCATGGGTATGTTTTAACTACAATACTACCTATTGGTTAATTTGAAAATTTGTAAGCAATGAGGCAACTGCCATTGGCTGATTGAACTAAATAGAACATCCAGCCAAATCATGGAATTTTTTAATGAGCTCTATTGCATTATGAGCTATCAGAATTGCACTCTTGATGAAATTAAATTTTGAAAAGACGAGGAACCTCGAATCATATGGCATGCCGTTTCGGTATTTATTCGTTTATTTTTGATGTAAAAAAAAGAACTTTCGATGTAAAAAAAAAGAATTCTTGATTTAAAAAAAGATTTTTATATATTAAAAAACAATATTTGGTATCAAAAATAAACGAATAGATAACAAACGGCTTGTCATAGAAACAGGTTCTTTGACAAAGTTGTTTTGTAACAACACAAGTGATTGAGTGTGGATTACGATGCGGGGTGTTACAGTAATAAGATAACTCGTTTTATACAAAATAAATATGTGCTGTTTTGGTACTTATTAGTTTATTTTTGATATAAGAAAAATATAAAAAAAATGATATAAGAAAAAAAAATTATATTAAAAAAAGAATTTTTGGTATCAAAAATAAACGAATAAATACCAAAACGACTTGCCATAGAAACAGGTTCATTAGCGAAGTTGTTTGGCAACAGCACAAGAAATTGCGTGTGGATTACAATGCGTGGTGTTACAAAAACAAAATGACCCGTTTTATACAACCTTGAAGAACTTTTCATAATGGGATAACTTGACGACTTCCTGCCGTAGTTCGAAGGCTTCCGTGAATGGATCCTGACTAGCCAATGTGATGTACGACTCGCTGGCCAGTCCACGATACGTGTTCAGTCTACGATGTGCGTACCGTAATCGGTCTCTCCGCATTCGCCGCTGACACTTATCACAGCTGCAGCATCCAGTGTGCGGACGGCTTATGCACTCTCCACGCAGAAGTAACAGTTTCACAACCGCGTAGAGATTGTTCTGCGATGCCAAAATGATGGGAGTTGTGTCCAAATAGAAATTAGAGGTCATTGGATAGTCACCATCAAGATTACCCACAGTAGTACCTAATCTTTTAAGTGCGTTATTTTGTCGTTTTACGTAGTTAGGATGCCTCAGTATGGCCGTTGCGATGGTTTCCTTGCACTGGTTTATGGCGTGTAACAGTACCGTGTCCACGTTTCGTTTACTCGACCTTTTAAGAAGCATCTCCAATAACTACAACAGAAAGATATATAGATGGTAAATTATAGAGGGGAAAAGCATCAAATCTAGAAGAAATGTTGAGCAGAGTTCACGAATCACTATCTCTCCTGGCCCCGAACTCTCGTTTTGCTACTTACTGTTATGATCATTACCAATAGTCACAAATGACCATAAACGGCCTGTCTTTGGTCTATGTATTTGATCCTAGATTGGATTTCTGGGTTGTAGATATGGCAGTGTGACTAACGTCACCGGACTTAGGAAATAGGGTAGGCATCAGTAATCCGACGCGCACTGAACTATTAGTGCATTAGTGAAAATCAAGGTTCAAATTTCAACGGTTCTCCTTATTTTGCCGACGAAAGGATTCGGATGGACTGACTGACTCACTCATTACCGGACAATTTACAAATGGTAGCCTACTTCGTAGGAATAAATCACTCTACTTTGATGGGGAACTTGCACAAAGCCAACTATCCAATCAGATTCCTTGATTGCCACTTCCTGTTTGTCGGTTTTGGCCCATTTAGCCAATCAACTAACACAATTGCTACTTCCTGTTTATCGTCTTGCTCTATTATGCAAGTCCCCATTGACTAGGTCTAAATTCGAACCCCCTCCCCCCCCCCACCACCAAATTCCAAGGTTTCCCAAGCAAAATTCATTGGGACATGATTCTAGATATGAAAGAGATATATCTCCTGCTGAAAATACTGGATTGGGCCTTATTCGGTTGGGTCAGACTGTATTAGTAGTAGTGAAAGGCTAAATTGACTCACATTTCACCCGGATGTAACTATGACGTCACTTCCGGTTGGGGTGACTGAGGCGTGACCTTTGGACATGTCCAGACTTGTTTGTGATGTACTGGGGTTTTTCCCTGGCATGCCGCCATGTTGTAGGCGCCATGTTGTAGCCGCCATGTTGTAGGCGCCATGTTGTAGCCGCCATGTTGGAAAATGGAAATAGACGTTTTGGAGCTAGGGGAGCCCCTAATGGTCCAATGGGGTCGAGTGAGGTATCAAAGTGAAGCATTCGTGGGGTTGAAAGATCGGCATTCTGCGCATGCCCGGTGGCCAAAGTGTATGAAAATAGACGTTTTGGGCGCTAGGGGAGCCCCTAATGGGCCGATTTAGTTGTATGAGGTATCAAAGTGAAGCCTATGTGAAGGGGCATCCAGTCATGGGTGGGTGCATGTAAAATGTTTCCTGAAAAAAAAAACGGAACACGGACATTATCGAAAAATTCGGGGAAATGCCTATATGGGGTATGGGGGGTATATAGGTCGCCGGGCTTAACGGCGCTTGCCTATCAATAGAGTTATCTCCCCCTAGTTCCAGGGTGGGTGTATGTAAAATTTTTCCTGAAAAAATACGGAACACGGACTTTATCCTAAATTACGGAAAAATGCCTATATGGGGTATGGGAGGGTATAGGACCATCCTGGGAAACCTACTTCTCGACATTTGCGGTATAGGTTGTGGGGTCTCGTTTTCTTAGTCTCGTCAAGACAAACGTGATAGGAAGTGTCGCGGAGCGAATCGTTGAAATTTTTGGAAAAAGTTCAGGGAGACCCATATAGTCCCATACTAGGGGTATAGGACCAATGTTTGCCCCACTGGGAAACCTACTTCTTCACATTTGCGGTATGGTTGTTTGGATTTGTTTTCTTAGTCTCGTCAAGACAAACATGATAGGAAGTGTCCCGGCACGAAACGGTGAAATTTTTGAAAAAAGTCACCGAGGCCTGGGGAGGCCCATAGGCCTATACTGCATGGCTATGGGTGTATGGGCCCATACGGGGTGGACGTGTTGGGATCTAGGTGGGCCACTAATGGTCCGATGGGGTCGAGTGAGGTATCCATGTGAAGCTCTCATGCAGGAGCACTTGACTACACTAATGGTTCGTACGTTGTCAATAGTCTGCGCATGCGCAGACTGGCCGTAGTATAGAAAGCAGACATTTTTGGGGGTGTGTGTGGGTGTGTTTGGGTTAGAGATGGGCTATTCACGGTTCGAATGGGTCGTGTGAGGTATCCATGTGAAGCCTATGTAATGGAGCATCTGATGGCGTGGATGTGGGGTAGAAATAGGGTCATTCTGCGCATGCGCGGTAGCCAAAGGGTATGGAAATAGACGTGTTGGGGTCTATGTGGGCCTCTCATGGGCCTATTGTGTGAGGTATCCATGTGAATCCTAGGTGGGGGAGCATCCACGTGGGCTAACATTCACGTGGTTTGGTGGGGCTGCGCAAGTGTGTGACGTCACTTTCGGTTTTTCAGAATGCTCAAACACTACCTCCAACTTTCCCGGACCCGGCCCGGCCCGGCCCGCCCCGGCCGCAGCGCGCGCGCGCGCGGGTTCTCCGGAAGTGCGCGTCATCACCGGCAGTGCGCGGAAGCATGTCGGATCAAAAGCTCAAAGAAAAGGGGATTGTAAATTAACCTGGGAAGGATGGGCAGTTCCATTTGGACCAATCAGCGGTCGAGAAAAAAGAGCCAATGAGCGATCGAGAAAAGAACCAATGGACGGGTACTAGGTACATCTCACCGTCTTCCTTTACACGCACCTCAATGAAATGCCCGCTCCAAACCTAGACCAAAACACGTACTTGGTCTGTGGGCTGATTTCATTGGCTCTCTATTTTACTATAGTGCGCTTGCATTCTAACATTGATGGGTTACATTTTGGCCCCATCCTACACCACTGATTTCAGTTTGACTGAATCTCCACATTGGGCATTTATGCATTATGAATAAAACACACAAGACAGGTTTTTTTGGTGAGATCTCATTTTTTATTCAGTGAACAACAACAACGTGAGAACAACCACGTGAAAACTGAAGCCCAGAACAAGGGGCTTGTACATTGAAAGAATTGAAGCCCAGAACAGGGGGTTTGTGCATTGAAAGAACTTAAGCCCAGAACGGGGCTTGTACATTGAAATGATCGGCGGCCCAGTCATATACGAGTACATCGCGGTCCTCGGCCTTGGGGTACTCGACAAACATCTGTACGATGGTAGATAAGGGTCTTCCCCGGCATCGATGGTACAGGTAAAACAAGCAATATTGTCCGCACACGCTACTGGTCAGGCTTTGCAACGTTTGACTGTTCCAACACCACGTCTCTGTGCCTTGATCCATGAAGTCTGTTAAATCGGGATGGAGGGGTGGCAGGCCGTACGGATCAAAGTATTCGCCCTGCTGTTCTGTCAAGTACACGCCCACCCAATGTTCACCGGGCCGATCCATCGGATCCGTGTTGAGAACGTAAGCAGCAGGATACATACGGTCTAATGGGAACACATCTCGGGCGAACACCCCCTGAAACACCATACCTGTCTCTGGGTCATTCTCCAGCACGGTGGTTATCTGGTCTGTATCCGTGTTAGGTGGAGAAGTCACACAGGATGTTGCGCGCCTTGTCCACTTGAATGATGTTGTCAAACTCGGCGTAGCAGATCACATTGACGGTGCTCCGGAGGGCTCGTTGAAAGTGGATTTCCAACCGTAAATTGCCTTGCTTGGCGAGGGCCAGCTGATGGTCGTTCTCTAAGGTAGGGGTCAAATCGAAACAGAACAACGTGTATCCGTTCCCGTAGTCCTCCCGACTGATGAAATTCCCTTCGTCCTGGTTGATTTGACCGGTGGCTGTAAACAGGCTCTGATAGGCTCGAATGAAATTCGCGCGCCCAAAGTTCGGTGGTTAAGGCCGTGGCTGGCACCTGTTGTCCATCCACATGCAGGGCCACAAATTGATGCCGAAATGTTTAAAGTCAAACGGATTCTCTGGGTAGGCTCCACTGAAACTGGTATTTTCCACACAGGCCAGGATCAATCGCTTGGGTAGTTCCCCCAGGAACAGGTTTTCTTTCTTGGCGCTCATATTTCCAGCACACACAGAGAACACTTTGGTTTGTACACGTCGGATAGGGTACTGGGCTAGTTTTGTTTCCAAGGCTTTCATGTGTCCCAATTGAACGGCTGGATTCGGTTTCACTTTTCGGACATACAGAACTGCGTCTTCGATGACAATCTTATAGTCAGCTGCATGCCCGTCTACGTTAGTGGCCATCAAGGCGAAGGTCGGAGGCGCCCGTATCAGTCGGATTTTGATGGGGATCTTGTTCAAGAGGTATCGGTCTTGCATGAACATGTCTGCGTGCAGTCGACCCATGAGATCCACGTGACGCCGTTCGCGGTCAAAGCCTTCCGTTTGCTATATCCCGTATTGTCGTTCTCTGCGCCCATGTGCTCGGCTTTGTCCTGGTAGAATAAAGCGGCTGTCAGTTGAGATTTTTTAGCCTCTCGTCCATGCGACAACAGCGTCTCGATGTAGGCTCGATAGGGGTACGTGTTGGTCGAGTCACTGATGAGTTTGTCGCTGAGAAATATATCCACCTGTTGAAACATCGAGTGCAGCCAGAGATTCGTCGGGCCCACCGTTGCTTGGTCGGCGATTCTGGTGCCATCTCCATTGACGATCTTGGCTTTCACATACAAGTATATATGGGCTAAATCCACATAGGCCGTATCCGCATTACTGATGGTGAACTCGATGGGCCCTGTTGCGTTGATGCTGGACAGCGGGAGATGCTCCACCCATAATCCTTGTTCGGCACTGGTCTGTGTGGGCGGGACGGTCCACAAATCAAATTCACTGTTGGTGGAGGGGCAGGACTCGGCGTGGATCAAGGACATGTTTAAGAAAAGATATCCCGGGTCTTCGATGTGCGTCGTCGCTGGGTCGGTCGTCGACTGGTGCGTGGTCTCGGTGGGGCAGGTCTTTTATTCCCTACGGTGCGTTGTGCTTTGGCCACCAAGACGCCTCCCGCTTCTTTGGCCCGCCGTTTCAAGGCTTCTTTGGGTGCCGTACCCCCCAAGACATCACCGGCCACTTGTAGTCCACTGCGTACCGCTTGTTTGCCGATTGCTTTCACCCCACGCGTCACCAAGGGCAGGAACGTTTTGACGATGCTCCCGAGTATGTTCCCCAGTCCATGTCCACGTTGCATGCGTGCACCACTAAAAACCGGAAAGCCACCTCCGGCCTGTTGGGCATAATAGTCCATATAGCTGCGTGCATCGCACTCGTAAGGCACCTTCATTATACAAAGTGGGGAGCACGTGCTTGTCGAAAATGAAGTGTCACACCACTTTCCCGCGTTCGAATGCCACCGGTCGTCCCGTGTCATCTCTTATATCCACCGTGATCGTGTTGATGTGGGTTTGTCGTACGGGCAGGTAGAGCATGTGGGTGAAACTGTGGGTGACTTGATCTCCATACAACTTTTTAATGGGCACCACCCGTAACAGAGGTGTGTTGATATCGCCCACGAGGTGGTTGTCCACCACGTCCGAGTAGACGTAGAGTCCGTACATACCCGACTTCATATCCATCGGGATCTCGCTTTGGTGGGCGGTGGGACCAGCGAACGTCCGTAGATCGAAACCCAGCATTTGCTGTAGGATAGGACTCAGTACGACACTCGCGTTGGCGGAGACGATAAGCTGTGCCTTGTCGTTGTGTGCGTTGTAATCGAAGTCCACGTGATTCTTCAAGGGATAGTCTTTGATGGGTTTTGAAGTATTCGTGACCTCCCGTAGAGCCTTATAATGCAACAGTCTTGGCAGCCCACCCATGAACTCCTTGGGAGTATCGTATTGGCCATCGAGGAGGGTGAATCGGGTGTCTTTTCCTTCGTAGGTCACCTCGTACCACACTTCATTGGCTCGCACGTTGTACCACGAGTAAGGGTATTGGATATCCACGAGCCACATTCCCATCGTCCAGGTAAATACAACGGTTGCGGTAACTGGGTCACGTACTTGGCCACGGTGTTGTCAGGAAACACATCCAGCGAACTGTTACTGGGTAGGGTGAGGTAAAACATGGCGACTGAGCTGTCCTGCTGCTGCTGTTGGTTTTAATAGGTGTTCCAGGCCTTGGGCGGTTGTGTCCGGCGTCGTGTTCGTCGCGTTGACTTGCTACGTGTCACGGCTCTGGAGATGTGGGGTGTCCTGATCAAGGATGGTTTTTTAAAGGTTTGAAAAGAAGGTGCCCGTTGTGGTGGTGGAGTTTTGGGGGGTGACTCCGGTTCCCATTCGGATTCCCAAGAAGGTAGTGGGCCACTCGGCGATTGCTGGGTTCGCTGCATAAAGGCCCAGCGGTGGGGTTCCCCACCAATTCCTGTGGTACATGCATGTCTTTCAAGCCTTGAGCGAAGACCTCCCATCCTCGAGGATCCGTGTGCGATCTGCGTTTACGCATCAGGTCATTCATTAAATCCGTCATGTGGGTGCCGGGGACCAACTGATTCTCTACCAGTAGTTCGCCTTTATCATTCCAAGTCATGTTAGGATTCTGTTTCATCCGTTGTAATACCAGGCCAGCTTGTTTCTTGAACGATGCAGGTACACTCTTCAGCACTTCGTCTTCCACCCACTGTGGGGCTGTGGGTGCTACCCCTGGTAATGGCGGCTGTTGGAGCGGTGCTGAGGTCGGCGGTGTGTCACGTGGTGGTGGTGGTGGTGGTGGTGGTAGAGAGGGTTTTGTATTGGTCCATGAACGTCATGTACCGTTGAAGCGTCTCATTGTACCGTTGTACTTTCTCACTGTCGCTTAACCCCGGTCTCTGTAAGATCTGTTGCATCTCTCCATCGAGGGTGTTTATGGTCTTCACCGTAGGTGGGACAGGGTAGGGCGATTGGAGGTTTTGAAGGAACCGTGGTTCGACGAGGACCATTGTTTTCGTGTGGTTCATTGTCGGCCGAAGAGTCCACCCAATACTGGACCCAACACGGAAGCGGCCAACGGTGCTAAGATGGCCCCGAGAAAGCCGCCTTTCTGTAACACCTTTTTCTTTTGTGTCTGTGGGACCCGCTTCTGGACTAGGGTTCGGAGACCTGTCTTATGCTTGGCCAACTTGGTCTTCTGAGCCGGAGTCAGTGGTACGTTGCCTTTTAACAGGTTGTACCCGATCTCGCACAGACAGCGTACAAGGTCAGGGTCCGCACCGCGTACAATGGTTCGCACCAACTCGGGTGGGGCCGTCTTCAATACACGGAGCGTCGGAGCGTGCTTCCGTACTCGCGCAGACATCATGTACAACTAATGCTAGAACCCACAACTCTGCTCTTTTTATCTACTTCAGAGAACAGAGACAAAGTCAACCATGCTGTGGTATTAATTCTTTTTATTATCCCCATCATCAAACACACACTCCAGCTGGGGGCGCCACTGTGGATGTGTTTACATTATTTTTGTATGTACACGTGGTGGGTCTCTCCGGGAAAGATGCCGGTCCGTAGTCGAAGGTGGTCGGGGGTGGCTTGCTTGAGGTCGAAGAGCATATACCCGTGCTGAGGGGTTGTGGCATCTTTAAAGGCTTCCAACGCAAACGGTGTGCGGCCGGGATATATCTGTCTCGCCAGGTGCAGCAGTTGAGAGGTATCTCTCGGGTTTTTGAAGACCACCAGGTAGTGGGCATTTAAGCTGATGTTCCGATGTTCTTTGTTTTTACTGAACAGATTCTGCACAATGTATATGATGCTGAGCCGTCGATGGTGGCTGCCTTTGGTAAAGAGTTGGGTGACCCGCGCATCCGTCTCCGCCATGAGATCACCCAGAACCACCAAGGTGTCCGGTTCCAAATCGGCCAGGCTGGGTAGGCCTTCCACGAACGTGATGTGGGGCATTGCTGCATACGCTTCCTGTCATTCTCCATAACACCACACGACCCGGGCAATGGGTGGGGTGATCATGCTGTCGGCGTGTTGAAGGAGCTTCCGGACGAAGTGCGTTTTGCCGGAGCCCGTCGGTCCTGCGATGAGACACGTGAAGGGATGCTGCCACCGAGGGTCAATGGTTCGAGGTGTATCCGTTGTCGTGGTAACCCGCTCTTGTAAATTTCGTACGAGTGAACTGGAGTGGTGGTGGTGGATACAACGTCGGTCGTCGTTGTCTGTTCACTGCGAGTGATGATGGTGGTGGGTACAACGTCGGTCGTCGTTGTCTGTTCACTGTGAGGGATGAAATTCGGTGGGTCTTCAGACGTACTGGGTGTACTTGGTGTAGATGTTGAGCTTGGTGTGGAGCTCGACGTGGCTTGTACACGGGGTGTGGTGGTGACTGGGCTCGATACGGGGTTCACTGGTGCTATCTGTAGACTGGTTTCACTGATGGCTGGTGTTCTCAGTTGGTTAAGTAGCGTGCTGACATAGGCTACGTCGTAAAACACACCTCCGTACAACACACTCAGCAGGGTTAGCAGTATCACCACAAAGCCCACTTGCGCTTGGCGCGTTTTGGGAGACGCTGTGTTCAGAGGCAGCTGCTGTTTGTCCATAGCACCGTGGTCGAACGTGGAATGAAGGATGACGGTAGTGGTGTCTGGCTTTATAGTCGTTTCACCTGGTTGGCAGCGACCCATGAATTGAAGGAACTGGGCCAGCCTTGCCATTTGACGAAATGAAACAGTTTGCCACGTCGACGTTCCGTTTTCAAAATCTGCTCCACCGTGTAGTAGTCTTGCTGTGTTTTTACGACAGGCTGTAATTCCATCTCGTAAAACGTCCCTAGCAACGGTTCCCCTTGAAGATCTTCCAGTTCATAGACTCGCTGCTGTTGGGGTAGGCGCCGTTTAATCAGGAAGTGCTCATCGCTCCAGTTGGGCAAGTAACTTTTCTCAAATTGACCTTTGACTTTACTGATCCGTACAGGGTCCCCGACCTTGTACACCGCCTTCGGCGTTCGCTGCGTTTGCCTGGGGTACAAGACACGGCGGACTTGGGCTTCATTGCGTTGGGTCACGGTAATGGGGGCTCTCTCTATACTCCGATGATAGGCTCGATTGTAACCACTCACAAGTTTAGGGAGAACATCGATGTACCGCCTTGTATTCTTATAGGTGAAATATTTATACATGCGGCCTTTGAATGTCCTGTTGTACCTTTCCACCACGGAAGCCTTGGCCTCGTTGTACGTATGGAAGAAAAACACCTTCTGGGCTTTCAGAAACTGTTGGAATGGTCTGTTGAGGAATTCCGTGCCTTCGTCGGTTTGCAAATACAAAGGTTTGCGCCCGGTCTTGAAGATATCTTTGAACGCCGCTATGAGATTCGCCCCCCTTTTTGGTCCGGATGGGTACCACCCACGCATACTTGGATAGGATATCGATGCACGTCAAGATATACCGATTCACATCGTTGTGCTTGGCAAAGGCGCTCATATCGACCAAATCCGCTTGCCACTGGGCATCTATTCCTCCCACGATGACCCGGTTCCGTAGAAAATGGCGACGGACAGCTCGATGTAAGGTATAGGTGTCTTGTTTTCTTAACCAATCTCGGACTTGAGCACGTTGTATCCCCTGGGTTTTGGCCGCTCGATAGAGAGCCGACAATGCACTATAGGCCGCCGGACTGTCGGGACTGTAGTATAAGTTATCCAACACCTTCTCCCAGCGCTTCATGGTGACAAATGATGATGGACCCTGGCTCTATCGTTTATTTATAACGGGCATATCTTGGGCCGGAGTTTCTTTCTGATTTTCTTCGTTGGCTTCCACAGTGTCCATGGTAAATTACCAGTCCAACTCGTCTGATGACCGCTTGATAAGCACTTGATCCACATCTACCACGGCATCTTCCAATGCAGACCATAGATCAGGGTGAAGGGTAAAATGCACTGTACCCCCATCTAGCTGAGCCAATTGAGCAAAGAAAGGGCCGCGTCGGATGTACACATCGTGACACAAGTGGATGAGGTCGCCGTCCAGTTCACCAGACAACACCGGTTTGAATTTGGTCCAGCCCTCCCGGGACAGACGAATGTGAGCCGGGCACGGTTGTGTCGGGTCCGCATCACAGATGTCTCCCACCTCCTCCATGATATCGACCTTATCCGCATACACGTGCAGGAAAACCTCGGGGGTTAAGCTGAGATACGCCAGTATTATATGCTCCGTCATGGTCAGTACGTGAATGGTACCAGATTTGACTGTCTCTCGTATTTATAGGGAGAACCCCGTGAGATCAAAGGACCGGGTGGTCAAAGTCTAGCCGGGTAATCAATGGCATCGTCGTCTGGTTCATGGCTAGACATTTGTTCATTGGGTTCTGCCGCTGCTTCTCTCAGGGCACGAGCCCACTCCAACTCGTCTGATGACCGCTCGTCCGGTGTAAACATCTGGTCCACGATAGGCACCACTTTCTCGAAGGCTGTCCACAGATCGGGGTCTAGGGTGAAGCCTCGCGTAGGGTCTTGGTAGCGGCCCAGGCGTGGGAAGAAGGGTCCGCGGTATACGTAGATGGCATTGTCTATGTGGATGAGGTGTCCATCGAGCTCGCCGCTCAACACCCGTTTAAATTTGGTCCAGCCGTCACGGTGTAGCGCAACCCTATTCGATACGGTCTCAGCGCGCGACCAGCAAACATCTCCACGGTCTTCCACGAGGGTGACTTTATCTTCATAGACGTGTAACCCCACCCGGGGTGTAAGGGGAAGGATGGCTCGTAGGACTGCTGACATGCTTGATCCAATGACGAACGGTGAATGACACACACTCTGTCTGACCCTCGTATTTATGGTGAGGTCCCACTGTCAATGCCACAGCGCCAGGGTCAATAAGGCACAGACCATGACTAGGCCAGCCAGCCGCCGCCGGTTCCGGCGTGAGCGCTCGTGGTCCATAGCCCGAGCATCAAGGATGGCTGTCATAGTCCAGTAGTGGTGAGTGATGGCACACCTCTTCATCGAGTGCACTCTGTCGAGGACCGCTTCTGTGAACTCGTTCAGGATCTGGCGTCGCCCCTCGTTGTCGTCGCCATCTGCAAACATGGACCGGACCACTGCTCGGTAACCCGTGAGTGAATTAACCACAGTGGCATGCTGTAAAATGCGAGTCGCATAGGGCTGGATCTCCGTCATGGCTCTGCAACCGTAGAAATGAAGGTGTGTGATCCAGAGGGACGTGTTTTATAGACCATGTCACACATGCGCGCCTAGATGTAGCTCTACGGGTGTAGTCCGTGATACGTACTATTCTGATGGGTTATGTGGCTCCTATAGAGATAGTACTTCATCGACAATGGGGACTACTTGTTCCAAAGTCGTCCATAGATCAGGGTCCAGAGTAAAACCACCCCGCTTCAGACAGGGGAGTCGAGCAAAATAGGGACCGCAGAAAATGTAGACGTCGTCACACAGGTGAATGCTATCACCGTCCAGGTGACCCAACAACACCCGTTTCAAGGTAGTCCAGCCTTCCGGTGACAAAGAGACACGCGCTTTGGGTTCAGACGTACACCAACACCTAAGTCCGCTATCGATGAGGTCCACTCGTTTGGGGTACAACAATAGGGTGCAGCCAGGTGTAAGCCTCCGGGTAGCCACAGAGTTCGCGTCGGGGTGTAGTAAGTCATCCACCTCGGGGAGTACATCTTTCAGTGCCATCCATAAGGGTGGACAGAGTGTGATATAGGTACCTCCACTCTGTTCCAACCGGGGAAAAAGGAATCCTCTCCAGCAGTGCGTATGTGCACGCCGACTTCCACGTGCATGAAATCCCTTTCGGGGTCTTTTCCCTGTAACAATCGTGTCAATAGAGTCCAGCCTGATAGCGATAACAAAATCTTCACCTTCTGCGGTGCGTCTTGGACCAGCTCCAGGTGATCGTCATTGACGATGAGGTAGACGTCGGACGTCAGTTGGAATAACGCAAGCTCTGTTTCGCTCGCTGCCATGGTGGGGAATGAAAAGCGAACGGTTAGAGAGGTGGCTTTATAGTGTACCTGTTGGGTAGGGTTTTATACACCGTGCGTGGCACTTGTTATACTCGCTTGCCCCATAAGGTCAATAAGATTAGAAATGCGCTTTTTTCTACTACGCCCTGTGACGGCCCTTCGTGAATGGGCTGCGCGCTGCGGATTCACCCACGCACTTCCGAATAACCCCCGCGCGCGCGCTGCGGCATCAGATCACTCCCGCGCGCGCGCGCTGCGGCCGGGGCGGGCCGGGCCGGGAAAGTTGGAGGTAGTGTTTGAGCATTCTGAAAAAAACGGAAGTGACGTCACACACTTGCGCAGACCCACCAAACCACGTGAACGCCATTGTAGGGAAAAAACCCCAGTACATGACACGGAGAGACACAGACAAGTCTAGACATGCCCAAAGGTCACGCCCCCATCCACCCAAACCGGAAGTGACGTCACACACTTGCGCAGACCCACCAAACCACGTGAATGTTAGTCCAGGTGGATGCTCCCCCACCTAGGATTCACATGGATACCGCACTCGATACAATAGGCCCATGAGGGGCCCACCTAGACCACAAAAGCGTCTATTTCCATACCCTTTGGCTACCGCGCATGCGCAGAATGACCCTATATCTACCCCACATCCACGCCATCAGATGCTCCATTACATAGGCTTAATATGGATACCTCACACGACCCATTCGAACCGTGAATAGCCCATCTCTAACCCAAACACACCCACACACACCCAAAAATGCCTGCTTTCTATACTACGGCCAGGCTGCGCATGCGCAGACTAGTGACAACGTGCGAACCATTAGTGTAGTCAAGTGCTCCTGCATGAGAGCTTCACATGGATACCTCACTCGACCCCACCGGACCATTAGTGGCCCACCTAGATCCCAACACGTCCACCCCGTATGGACCTATACACCCATAGCCATGCAGTATAGGCCTATGGGCCTACACAGGCCTCGGTGACTTTTTCCAAAAATTTCACCGTTTCGTGCCGGGACACTTCCTATCATGTTTGTCTTGACAAGACTAAGAAAACAAATCCAAACAAGCATACCGCAAATGTCTAAAAGTAGGTTTCCCAGTGGGGCAAACATTGGCCCTATACCCCTAGTATGGGACTATATGGGTCTCCCTGAACTTTTTCCAAAAATTTCAACGATTCGCTCCGCGACACTTCCTATCATGTTTGTCTTGACGAGACTAAGAAAACGAGACCCCACAACCTATACTGCAAATGTCGAGAAGTAGGTTTATATAGGCATTTTCCCGTAATTTAGGATAAAGTCCGTGTTCCGTATTTTTCCAGGAAATTTTTTACATACACCCACCCTGGAACTAGGGGGAGATAACTCTATTGATAGGCAAGCCCCGTTAAGCCCGGCGACCTATATACCCCCATACCCCATATAGGCATTTTCTCGGATTTTTCGATAAAGTCCGCGTTCCGTTTTTTTTTTTTCAGGAAATTTTGTACATACACCCACCCATGACTGGATGCCCCTTCACATAGGCTTCACTTTGATACCTCATACAACTCCATCGGCCCATTAGGGGCTCTCCTAGATCCCAAAACGTCTATTTCCATACCCTTTGGCCACCGCGCATGCGCAGAATGCCGATATTTCAATCCCACACCCAGCCCATCAGATGCCCCTTCACGAATGCTTCACATTGATACCTCACTCGACCCCATCGGTCCATTAGTGGCTCCCCTAGCTCCAATATGGCGGCTACAACATGGCGGCTACAACATGGCGGCATGCCAGGGAAAAACCCCGGTACATAACAAACAAGTCTGGACATGTCCAAAGGTCACGCCTCAGTCACCCCAACCGGAAGTGACGTCATACCTGCGCACAACACTCCTGCGCACACCGCCCCAATAGGATCAATGAAATATCATCATTCTGCGCATGCGCAGTGAGGCGCTGGGACCTCCAACTCCACTTACACTACTACTTATGCTATCATGTTATATGATGTAACCGGAGTCACGAAAAATGCTTTGTTTCTAAACTGATAAAAATCCCTGAGCAGCATTAGAGAAATATTTCATAAGTTCTTTGTCTTACTTATGCCTTAGTCATTTCTGATAAAGCTGCTCGTATATACTGAATAGAAAAAAAATGGTGGTGCTTCGAAAATTGTAACCGGATTCACGTGTGATGTGCATCTTGTTAACATAATGCAAAGAAAAAAACTGCAACTTTATAGTTATATTGCAATTCTTTTTACCTTCATGTATGACTTACACATTTGTGCATAATATGCTAATTTGAGATTTTGTTTTCTGTAGTACCACTGAACTTTAATAAGAGTTCGATCGCTAAACTCTTTTCTTTGTCATTCATGTACATTTGTCTTAGAAACAAGATAACTACACCAATCATGCCAATTGATAATGAGGACAGTAGATTCAATATACAGGGAAAATCATCTCAAGAACTGGTATTAGTTTGGGTGAGTTTGCTATTTGCATTCTTTTGGGTGCAATACATGTATGTGCTCGCATAAATTCTTCTTGAGTATCTATGTCGACCAGCACATACATCACATTGAATTGTTTCTTTTGAATTGGTCTTACTGATCGAGTTCTATCATACATCTAAATTACTACACATAATGTGTACCACGTACTGGACCATGATACTGTAGTGATGGGAAGGTAATAATGAACATAACATGATAAAAAGCTGTGTATTCTATCCAACCACATTAAGAATTATCATACAGCATCGGTCATGTATTATTAGTGTTCCATATACTCTGTATTCAATAAAGTTTTGCGTCGACGATTCGATTCGGACAAACTGTAACCGGAGACACGGTAACCGAAGTCACGCTATCTTCATTAATTATTTCCCAGTTGCCATTATACATGTATATCAACTTCAATATTGCACAGATATTTTGCTATGGATCAATGTTTGATGAATTCTCTCGCAGAATTAATTTGAAGAGAAATCTCATTTAAACTAGTCAGCGATAGTGTTCTGGGGGTCATGTCCTTTTTTTGTAACCAAACATGATAAAAAACAGCGTATTCTATCCAAATACATTCAGAATTATCATATAGCTTTGTTCATATATTACTAGTGTTGCACGTTCTGTTTTGAGAAAAATTTTGTATCAACATTTAGCCCCGGACAAACTGTAACCCGAGTCACAGTAACCGGAGTCGCATGATCTTCTTTAATTATCTCCGTTACTATTATATATCAGATTCAACATTGCACATATATTTTGCTATGGATGTACTTTGTTTAATGAAAGTTTGGTGAATTCTCTCACATAATTAATATTAAGAGAAATCTCATTTGAACTATAGTGGTTTGGAGGTCATGTCCTTTTTTCGTAACCGGAGTCACGCTCTTGCTTTTGTACATGACAGTTATAATTTGAACTTAGACAATCAATATTAAACATTTATAATCAATGTTACTATTTATTATCAAATCAAACCTGCTATTGCTATGCCTATATCCTCCTCCAGGAGATCCAATTGCAGAATAAAAGTTATCTCCCCTTAGGGAGCTCAGTCGGGTTACTCTGCTCCATGTGCTCACATGAAAACCTCCTCTTTCTTTCTTTCTACTGCAGCCTGTAGTGTGTGTCTATGCAAGGCCGTAGAGTGAGGGGTAGGGTGGGTGGGGAATCAAAGCAATAGAAGGTTTGATTTGATAATAAATAGTAACATTGATTATAAAAGTTTAATATTTATTGCTCAAATCTTCACCCGCTATTGCTATGCAAAACTACCAACAGATGGAGGTAGGGACCTGGGCCTTGTTGTAGTTCCTGTAGTTTTGCAGAGTAACCGCTGAGATGATCACGGATGTGGCAAACTAAATACTCAATCAGACGGAACCCGGGTCGGAGACGCTGTGGGTACTCGTGGAGTAAAATCAGTAACAGATTGTGGATGTGGACACTAATTACTTGTCCTTTTTGAAACCGTGATCGTGGATGTGGGAATATGGAATAGGTCTTTAGATTACGGACGCGGATATTCTCTAATGGACGACGGCTGAATTATGAATGACGGACCAGACGCTTGTAACACAATATTACCCGACGAGGGAACCCGGGCCGGCGGCGCTGTGGGTACTCGTGTGGTAAGCAATGCAAACGGAAAGAAGGGTCATGTACATACCAGGCAACTTTCGAATACAAGGTGTCCATCTTATACCACAGTCTTAATTGCCATCTTACGCCAACTCTCTGTACTTTAATCCCTTGTTACTGACACGAATATACCTAAAAGTAATACTCACCGATGTGTCGGGTCTTGTAAGATGTCTTGTGAGTTGGCTGCTGGCTGACTTGCCGAGGCGATCATGTACTGTGGTGGACATGTGTGTTGGCCGACTAGCTGCGATGATGCTGTAAGTTGGCCGACTGGCGGACTTGCTGCGATGATCGGTGTGACTCCCCACTTGTTTGGAAAAGCTACTGGACCTCATGCTGGGCAGCCACCAGCGGCCCAAGTGTGGTCACTCTAGCTGATTGTACTGACAGGTCTCTCAGATAGAAGTCGGTAAAAGTTGAACTGGCACTCTACGCACAGGATTGGACAATGTCACCCAAGGATAAGTTCTTCCATAAAGGCCATGATGTAGCGATGGCATGAATTTCATGTGAAGAAGCAGAGGCCAGAAGTGGGGGAGCGTCAAGGGCGAGTTGATATGTCCACTTAGTCTTGGTGATGTCACGAATTGCAGCTGGCTGAAGAGACAGGAATAACATTCGACGAGATCCCCGAACAGGATCGGTACGAGTGAGGTAGTGACGCATAGATCGTACAGGACATAACAGGATGTCGCCATCAAGGCCACGAACAAAGTCAGTTAATGCAGGGATAGAGTACAAACGTTGAGCACAAGGACCTTGGCGCACAGCATCATTTTTGGCGATGAACTCTGGAACGGGACGGAAAGAGATGCGAGACCAATCTGCCATCCAGGTCAACGACTTCCTCTCCAGGGCGTGAAGCTCGGATACTCTAGAAGCCAAAGCGAAGGCCGAGAGGAAAGCAGACTTGTAGGAAACAGCTTTAATAGAGCTCGACTGTAGAGGTTCGAAAGGTGGACGAAGAAGAGCACTAAGAACCACTCCAATATCCCACTTCGGTAACAGTTGTTGAGTACGGCGAGACTGTAATGCGAAGGCACATAGGAGAGCAGAGATGATGTCATTCAGACTAATGTTGATGCCGGTCGAGAGACGTAAAACCCTAGCCAAAGCTGACCGGCACCCCTCAATGGTGCTGATTTGAAACCTCCTATCTCGATGTAGGTGAAGGAGGAAGTCAGCTACTAAGGAAAGAGAGGCAGTGTCGGGATCGATGTCACGTTCTCGGCACCAGGAGACGAAATAAGCCCACTTAGATTGATAGAGCTGCGATGTGGAAGATCCATTGGCTGAAACCATCGTCTCTGCAACTTTTGCTGAAAACCCTAGGACTGTGACTGCACTCTGGATATTCTGCAGACGTGTAAGTTGAGCCACCGCGGGTTGTGATGGATTATCCCATGCGGATGACGCAACAGGCTGGGCCAAACTGGAAGGCGTCGTGGAGGGGCGGTGAGAAGAGGAACCAGAGCCGGAAACCATGGACGACGAGGCCACCACGGAACCACGAGCAGGATGACGCAGTCGTGCTGAGCAATCTTTTGAAGAACTCCCTGAAGCAGGGCAATGGGAGAGTAGGCATATACAAGAAAGTTGTCCCAGCTGATCAATAGAGCATCTACGCCGAAGGCTCGAGGGTCCAAAATTGGGCTGACGAAGAGGGCGAGCTGCGCATTGTTCCTCGTCGCAAACAGGTCGATCAAGGGGGACTCCCAAATTCTGGTGGAAGACCTCCGGATGAAGCTGCCATTCGGTCTGAAGCACGGTGTCGGGACGAGAAAGGCAATCCGCTAAGACAATGAGCCAACCCGCAACATGGCGAGCAGTGAGGTATCAGAGCCCAGTTGAAAAGATTCCACACCAGACGAAACGTTGAGAAAAATCGGAACTCCCCGCATGACATTGTGGCGGGACTGCCACCAAATCAGATGTGGATGTAGAGACGTCAACACTGGCACTAAAGGTTTGAGGGATGACGTCTGAAGATAGTGAGACAGATGGTACTGCAGCAGCCGAACTTGGAGAAGTCCGTAATGAGTAAGGTCCTGCGTGGATGTGAGTAGCCCTATAAGGCTTTGCCAAAGCTGAAGAGGCTGAGAAGTTGATCACAAAAACCTTAGTACCAACATCTGAATTTTGGTCCAACGGTCTTCCGGGGGACGTACCATTTGATGGAGAGTGCCCAATGTAACGACGAAGTTGTGCTGGTACCAGCTCTGACTTCTGAGGGTGAGGAATGAACCAGAGATGTTACAGAATGAGCAGAGTGAACCGGATCTGAGCGTTGAAAAGAGACTTGTCCGCCGCCCAGATGATTATGCCGTCTATGTAAACCTCGATGTGAATGCCCCGTAGATGGAGAAATGCCATGACTGGAGAAGTGATACGGGTGAAAAGCCATGGCGCGATGTTGACTCTGAACGGGAGGAATTGCCACTCGAACCGACGACTGTCGATGGTAAATCGTAGGAAACGCCGATGACGACGATGAATGGGTATATGGAGATATACGTCTTGCAAATCGATGGAGGTCAACCAATCACGGTGATGTATGCGGGCCCGGATCGATGAAACTGACGTCATCTTGAAATGAGGCGGTGGTGACAGGTGAAATTCGTTGAGCCGCCGGAGGTCTATGATCATACGCTTTTGATCGGAATCTTTCTTCGGAACAAGGAAGACACGACTATAAACCGATGCTGTCCTCGGCTTGAGGCAACTCTCTGATCGCATCCTTGGAGATGAGCGTGGCGACAGAGGAAAGAAGCATCTGAACGTGTCCTGCGGGAACTGGAAGAAGTGAAGGACAAGGTCGAGAGATGAGTCTGGGTTGGGACTGGAAGTCGAAGAGGAATCCATTTCGTAATGTCTCGAGAACCCAGCCGTCGTCGGTAATGAGCTGCCAATTCTCCCAGAAGTGTTGCAAACGGCCGCCGACGACCTGATGACTGAAAGGACGGAAGGCGGGCAGATGAAAGTCTATGATATGAGGATGGGAGATGGAATGCAGTCACTTGTTGGAAGCACCTCTCCCTCTGAAAGACTTCCCACGCATCGGCCACGGGAACGTGAAGACTTGTCGAAGGGACGAAAATTACCAGAAGGAAAACCCTCTCGCTGGGTAGTCCTGGATGCTTTTAATATTAAAACAGGTATGAAGGTCATAAAGGATCCCTCTCCCCGTTAAATTAGTAAATGTATGGTTTTTATTTCACAACAGTTCAACTAAATGTAGCCGTTTCAAACACGGCAGCCAACTCCAAAGGACAAATGCCATATACATGTAGGGGAGAGAACTCTGAATATTCCAACCTGACACATATATTCAGCTAAACTTGATTCAGTTTTGGGGGACTGTGACCGTGACCTTTGACAAATTGATGTATGGCTCCTCTTGCCATGCGAGTAAGGTATACTCAAAGTTTGGTACCAATCCATACCTTGAAATTAGAGATATCGCATGCACAACAAATGTTAACAGATGAATGGACAAAACTGACATCGCATTACATGACCACGTCTTCGACAGGCCTATGAAAATGTGACTTCTAATGATTTCCGCAGTCTCCGCAGAATTAATGCCAAATCCCATTTTGGAAGTTTAGGAACAGATACCTGTCTATCGATCCTGAACGACCTAACTAGAGACGTTAAATTAGGATCAGAAGCTGGATTATTACCCGTAGAGAGTGATAATCGTAGACAAGGCGGCTCTGTAACCATCCACAGTTTATGGTTTCAAGCCCTTTTCATTAAACAGAAATAACAGAAAGTCTGCTATCTGCTGAACAGAGGCATGGCTGGCATCAATGTTTCTTCCAAAACACCACTCTTGGAAGATCTTCCACTTTCCTTGGCAACATGCTGAAGTGGAAGTGGAAGTGGAAGCAGCCATTCTTTGCATAGCTTCCCGAAAAAATCCTGCCTCAGCGAGTTTATTCCTGAGCACTTGAACACGTGCAATTGGAATGTCTGAGGCTGAAGGTGGAAAATGGCTGACTTCGGCTTCCGAAGTAGCTTTTCCCATAGTGGAAGACATCTTGAAACGTCGACCACTAGGAGGTCGGGAAACCAGGGGCGAGATGGCCACCAGGGGACTACTAGATACACTATGCAATGGTGCTGTCGTATCTTTTGTAGTACTAGTGGCAGGATTGCTGGGGGCGGAAATGCATAGGTGATCAGTGTATTGGAATAGATCCTACTGTTGTAGACTCTAGCCTGTATTCGAAGGGATAGTTCCTTAGGAGTGACTCAAGTCAGTTTTCAGAAACAGCAGATTTTATTCTCTCACTGTAAAATGCTACCATCACTTATTCTTGACTAGGTAAAACCTTAAACAGAATGAAAAATAAACACATTCAGTAACAGAGCACTGACAAGAATTGTCGTTGTTGTTATCCAACTTATCCAACTTTGACCAAAATCATCAATGACACTGTTTGTTCCTTACTGATAAACTGAACTCTTAAAACAAACTCAACGGTCTTTTAACCATTATTAAAAGTATATCTCAGATGCTAAACTTATGTTTGACTCACTTTTCCTCGTGAATACAGTCTACAAACAAGAAGTTCATCTTCAGATGTCTTTCAAAGCACATGGCTTACAACAACAACACAATTCACTCTGCAGAAAATATTGTCTGGAATTCTGATTGGCTGATAATTAAAGGGAAGCAACTTGCTTTCTAGTGTCATTTCAAAATTACAGTTCAGTTATCTCCCTTGAATGTAACACTGTTCTTGATAACTTAACTTTCAAGCAAGTTTAAACTGTCACAGTTACTGACTCAAGGTTCACAATCGATATAAACCAATACACCGGGAGGAGAAGGGTCGCTGCGATCAGTCTGTCATCGCATGCGAATAATGTCCAAATGTTCAAGATTATGCGGAAATGATCATTAAACTGTTCCAAGTAACATTTAACTCTACTCAACTTAATCTGAGTCGCGATCAACAGGAACCAGAAGAGCAAGTCTCTGAACACTCCTCGTCACAGTTGTATCTTTGGCACCAGAGTACACACGCGTATTTTCTCCAACTTTGTAGTTTTTGTAGGAGAGTGACACTTGGCGCACCTTGCCATCATCTCCTGGGAATACCTGTTGCACGAGTCCCAGTCTGTAGTCTCCACGAAGCGTGTTTCGATCAGCGACAATGACCACATCTCCTGGTTTCAGATTACGATGCGATGTTGCCCACCTTTGTCGTACAACTAGAGTTGGGGCATACAGTTCTGTCCATTTGTTCCAGAAGTGATCACACACAGTTTGCACCAGTTGATATCGTTCTTGAATGGAGCTCACTGGTTGCCAGCCTCCAGGATTCTTTGCTGTGGCTCTGCCCAGTAACAAGCTGTTGGGAGTTAACACTTTTATATCAGAGTCCTCACTTGGCAAAGCTCCAATGGGCCTCTCATTCAACAAGTTTGCTACTTCTGTACATAGTGTCAGGAATTCTGGTACGGAGAGTCTCTGATTGTTGATGGCGAAGTGAATCGCCCTTTTTGCACTTTTTACCAAAGACTCGACAGCTCCTTGGTGCCAGGGGCTGTCTGCCGGTCCGAAAACCCAGGTAAGTCCTTTCTCCGAGCCCTTGCGAATCAGAACGTCTTTGTTCATCTGTTCCCAGGCTTCCTTCAGCTCTCTTTCGGCTCCTACTAGCTGAGAGCCTGGATCGCTGTAAATGATTTCAGGCCATCCTCGTACACTTGCGAATCTGCTCAAAGCCATTAAAAAGGAACCGGTGTCGTATCCACAAACAACCTCTAGGTGGACAGCCCGCATGGTTAAGTCGGTGAACAGGACTCCATAAGCCTTACTGCTGACTCGCTTCTGCACTTCGCCACGGACTGTGTACGGCCCGAAGAAATCAATCATCACATGGTTGAAGGCTGGTGCAGGTTTCAGACGAGCTTCAGGCAGCAATCCCATTTCTTGCTGAAGTAGTACAGGATCCCGAAGCTTGCATAGTTGGCAGTTTTTCTTCACAGACTTGGCAAGTTTGTCGCCGTGAGGTGTCCAGTAAAGTTGTCGGAACATGGCTAGTGTTGCAGTCCGTCCTCTATGTCCACATTGATGTGCCCGTTGCATGAATAACCTTGTGGCTGGATGACTTGTTGGGAGCAGTTTTTGTAGGCCCGAGTCTGCTGTCATGGCGTTGAACCGTTGCAAGCGTTGGCCGACCACCCAAATTCCATCTGGACGTTTTACAGGATTTAGTCTTGCATAACGGCCCCCTGAACCAGCTTTGGGGTTACGTTTCTCTAGTTCGTCGAGCACAGACTTCTGGGCATCCTTGACAATGAAGTCCTCGGCATCACGAAGATGTTCTGCAGTTATAAATTTGCTGCTACCTCCTTTGAAGGATTTCATTTTAGCGATGTTGTGAACTCGTGCAATGACCCAGATAGCTTTATCTATGGAACTGAAGCGTCCGTAGGTCACCGTAGGTACACTGGCTGCTGCTGCTGTGGAAGAACAAAGTTTCTTCTCACCAGGAAGATTGGTATCTTGCTGTAATCCAAATTTGAGTCCCCAGTGACTCATAGGCTGGTATAAACTCGCAGGTCCAGTGCTCCATTCTGTTTCAGGACCAAGTTGACTTGGTGTGCGACCTCTGGTAAGCCAGTCTGCAGTGTTGTCTTGTCCCGAAATCCAGGCCCAACAAGACATATCACCATTTGATGCAGCTTGTATCTCTCCTATCCGGACACCTTCATATACTTTGAACCTAGTGCTTGTTTTGTTGAGCATGTTGAGCACCGTCTCTGAATCTACAAGGTGGAGAACTTTCTCAAAGTCAAACCTCATTTCTTTTTCAAGAACCACTCTGGCTCGTTTGGAAAGTACTGCTCCATTGAGTTCCATTTGGGGTGTTGATACTCTGTTCAAAGGCGCTATTCTGCACTTTGCCATGATCAGTCTGATCCAATGCTCATCATTTTTAAGCTTCCATAAGATGTATGCTGCGAAGCCATATGCCTGGTTGCTACCATCGCTCAGAATGATAAGCCAGGGACGTCCTACAGCACCGTCAGGTTTCAAGCACCGTTGTAACTTCATTTGTTCCAATTCGAACATGGTCTTGAAAAACTTGACCCACTTCATATGAAGATCATGGGGCAGCTGGTCATCCCAATCCAAATTGAGAGCCCATGTCTCTCTGAGATATATCTTGGAGATCAAAGTGAAGGGGCAGAGGAGTCCTAATGGGTCGAAGATCATCATTACTTGTTCCAAAACAATTCGGCGTGTCAAGATGTCCGGTACTGATGCAGGAATATCTGTTTCATGAAGATTTGGACCAGTCCGTGCTCCTTTCTTCTTCTTTGAAAAGTTGAGGGTGACTTCGAAGACTACTGTATCGTCCACTGGTTTCCATCCAAGTCCAAGAACTCTGAGATTACTGTCTGTTCCCTTAAGTAAAGATTTCACCTTTTCTGGATTTGAGGCTTGGGGTTGAGAACTTGTGCCACTTGTACGAATGTCAGATTCTCCACTGAACTGCCAGCATTTAACTCTGAAACCTCCTTTTTCCAGTATACTCTCTGCTTCAGCTGTCACAGTTTCAGCTTCAGATTTAGTGGCAAAAGAGTCTATCAAATCATCTACATAGCTGGATTTCTTGAGGAAGTCAGCTGCTCTCGGACTTTCATTGGAGAACATGTCGGCTGTCATATAAATGGCCTCGGAGCTGATTGCAGGAGCTGGCGTGTCACCCATGTTCACTCGCTCTATCACATACGTATCTGGTTCTCGATCTTGTTCCAGGTCTCGCCATAAGAATCGATGACAGTGTTGTTCCAGTGGTTGAAGATGGACCGAATTGAACATTTTCTTGATGTCACCTACTACTGCAATGGGTTGTTCCCTCCATCGCAGTAAAAGAGCCAAAAGATTGTTGAGGTAACAGTCAGGGCCTTTCGCCAAACTGGCGTTCAATGAAGTTCCTTGATAGACCTGACTGGAGTTGAAGACAATGCGAACAGGTGTAGAATTGGATTTAGTGTTGACCACTGCAAGATGACTGATATAGAATGTTGGCCCAGTCCAGCTTTCTATCTCTTCATCAGATAGCTTCCTGGCGACGCCACGGTCAATCATGTCCTGCATTTGTGACTTGTAGGTCTCGGCCCACTGTGAATCCTTAAGCAGTGTTCGCTCTGTGTTTCTTAGTGTTGCTAGCACTGCACCATAGTTGTCTGGCAGATTGTTGGGATCAACTAACCAGGGATAGCTTGTTATCCAGCACTGTTTACTCTCATCATATGACAGGTTATCACGAATCATTCTCAGTTCTTGCTCCTCTTTGAATGAATATGTATGTCCAGTCGTAGGACATTTGCCGCAGCGGCATCCACCACACCGTGGTGTTGTTTCTGTACATAGTTCCTCTCCTCTGATGAATGTGTGAATCTGCTCTTTTGTATTCGTGTGAATACTAGCAACATTCACGTCACGTGATATGTGTTCACTTATTTCATTCCTGGTGATTTGAGGGACAGATGGCAAGAGATCAGTTGTGCACGACTTCTGAATTGCTGGACAAACACTTGGACTTGTGAATTCTTGGTGAGAGTAAGAGTTACAGCTATGAAATGTTTCCACTTTCAGACGAGTATCATGAACTGTTTTGGCCAAGTTTGTATCAACTGTCGTCTCTTCCTGGAGACGGGGATGCGTTCCTTGAACACATATGCCGAGTTCACCAGACATGATGCTGAGATTCTCACCTGCATGAGCGATCTCCTGTTTTGGGTGAAGACCAAAATAGTCGCATCCGAGCAAAATGTCCACAGTGTTTGACTGACGTTGTAACAGATTCACATCATAGTCTGGAAACAATTCGGTAAGAGTGATTATGTCAAGCTTGCTCACAGGACCTGTGATTCTGTCCATTCCAAATGCTTTGACTGTAACCTTTTTTCCACTCTGCGTCTGTAGACCTATTTCATACTGCCATGTGTCGTATGTCTTCTGTATGTTGCCCATTGTTGTTACATCCAGTGTGAATTT
>JAVTVY010004315.1:0-37421 GCA_036873755.1 Hanleya hanleyi
CCCCCATATTTTTATATTTTTTTTATATTTTTTCTTTAGATTTTTTTTTAACTTGCTAAACCAAAAACCCATTCATTTCCAGGCAGGGGACACCGACACCGACACCGACGACGACATCCTCTTTCCCCCTCTCACAATATCTCCCCTTTACTTCGTAAGGCGAGATAAAAATGGAAGTACCAAACATAGAATAATCATCCCAATTACCTGAGTCACTCTTTGAGGCAAACTTGATCAGGACTGTGTTAGAGGTGGGAAAAGTAATCTGCCCATTAATGGTGGAGTTAACAGGTTGTTCATCCTGCATCCACTTTACCGAGGGTGTAGGGATACCCGCCACATGACACACCAGCTCCAGGTTATCACCTTCAGGCAAAATGTTAAGTCCACTAATCTGGGTGACATTGGGTGGAACTGTACAACAGAAAATAACTGAATGTTAACCAAACTATAATCAACAAAAAAACACACTGCTCAGGTGAAAGGGCATCCTTAACTTATCATGTTACATAACATTTAGCATTCGTAGTTTTGAAATGGGATTTGTCGAATAAAATGTGTAAAAGCCAAGACATTATGATGCATCTAAAGAATCATTAATTTTCAAAAGAGAACTACCAAGAATGTATCCATTGGAAACTTAAATTAACAACATAATATATATATACCAATGTGCTGCAAGGGTTTAAATATAACAGTCATAAGTGTTAGCTGGAATGCATTTCTACATTCTGCTTCATATTCAACTTTCTAACACAAGGGAGAGAACTCTATTCAAAAATCACATCAGGGGAGACAATTTCAGTCACACTCAAGGGAAGCAATTCAACCCAGGGAGATAATTTTAAAACAATGATGAAGGAAATGAGATGTAGCATTGTTTTGGACAGTAAATGTGTATATGGATATAACCTCTAATTATCATACTGACAAAATCATTGAATGTAAGGTATAGGCTGAAAACCATATACAGACAGATGAGAAGACAGAGAAAATTAGAGAATATAGAAAAAGAGCCTACAATTTTAAAAACTCGAAAGTAACACACTGAAAATCTGATCAGCTTGTCTACAGATGAATATAAAGAGTTGTAAAAAATTTCTTATATGATGAGCGACTTTTGTATATTCCTGAAAAGTTTTCGATGAAAATTTTAAAATCTAAAAGCAAAAAATTGCAAGAACTGAAACTAACAGAGTGAAAATCTAATCTGTCAATCTAACTCAGGGTGGATATGAAAAGATATGGAAAATTGGGGTGGATATGAAAAGATATGGAAAATTTCATTGCTGTAATTAAAATCTTTTTTAACGAAGTTGGGGAAAAACTAAGATCATTGGAGATCCATGCACTTCCCAGAAGACTGTGAATCCATATCCTTACCTAGAAGAGAGAGTCTGGCAGACTTCGAGACTTGTCCACCGGAGTTATCCGCGTGACATGTGTATATCCCAGCATCCTCCCAAGTCGTTGTAAGCAGGGTCAGTATAGAGAGATCACCAGATAGGATATGACCCAGGGGCAGCAAGCTAGAACCCTGTAAACAGTAATGGCAGTGAGCTAATCTCATCAAGATAACTAATAAAAACATCAATAAATATTTTTTTGTTTTTGTTTTTCTCCAAAATGAAACATGTATCAACTCTGAATTCGCGAATTAACCGACAAGGCAGACAGACAGACTTACGCCAAATCCATTTCTATGCATAAAGCTCAGTTCCTTCCTCAGTCAATTAAGTTTTCTTCAACACTGAAGGAATCAAATGAGAACTGATCGAAACAAGAGGTCAGTCAGGTGGAGGGAGGAGTGATAAACATATCAGCCAATCAATAACCCACCATTATAACAAGTTTCTGACTAGAACAGATTCAAATTCAAATTGAAGAGAGGTCAAGGTCATCTTGTGTCTATTTCTAAATTTAAACCCCAATATGAAGAAAAGTTGTGGCCTAATTGACCAGGGCCAACAAATGAGGTATGTGTAAGAATGAAATTGATGTACCATACAAAGATGGGAAATTTATGATTGTGATCATTTATATCATTGCTTTGCATTGCAGCATATCACACTTAATATTGCAAAATAATACATTATATACAAAATTGCTCTGACATCATTTGCGGGGATTGGTTGCAAAATTTCATGAAGATTTACTGCCATTTGTATGTATCAAACCTACGCTGTTTTGATTATCCAAAGTTATCCTTTTGAAGTAATAAGCAAAAGTTTTCAGAATAAATCTGTACAGAGAATAGAGCTGTACAGAGATCAAACTATTTAGTCGCAAAAATATGCAAAATGACATCATTACCCATATAACATTTTGCTGAGGTAAGGCAACAAAACACTGCTGTGTATACAAATGCGGAGAAATACTTTCGGAGAATAACAATCTTCAAAATTGTTTTGTATTTCAGTATTTTGAAAGCCAAACAATAATTATTTTCTGATATTTGCAGCATTGTCAGTGGTGAAGCATTGCCCGGTGCCTAACCTTGGAGTGACGTCACGTGAGCAATGACGTCGTTTTACACCTTTCATGGCTGAAGAGTTTGATCTTGGAACACCCATAAGGCGTATTGTACACCCTCACAATATGTCGGTTACTCACATTGAATGACCACTGAACGTGTGGAGATGGATGACCTCTGACCTCGCAACGAAATGTGACGCCCTGACCGAAACGAATGAACTGATCACTCGGAGATACCACAAACTCAGGAAAACCTGTGATCAATTCACAATAAGATTAAATGAAATATTTTAATGCTTCCAACACATCTGCTGATTCCTCGATGAAGTAAATGTTTTAGTAATTGAATAACAGGAAGCCCAAAATATTGGAGTGATCAAATTTATTACAATGTAAATTTGACTTGATGATACAAAAACAGGAAGGTAATCCCTCCAATAATTCAATCACCCTATCAAAATTCAATCAATCCCAAATTTAATCGGTGGTTCTAATAGATTTGATCGCCCTCTAAAATCAATGAAATAATGAAGAAATAATGAAGAAATAATGGATTTCTTGCATGAATTTGAGCTATTTTGTCAACTTCCTGTCTCAATAACCTTTGATCACTCCCAGATTTTATTGTGAGAAATTTTACGTACTGTGATTGAATTATTAGAGTGATTACCATATGCAGTCTCTCCAACATTTATGAGGTGATCATATTTATTAGAGCGACAGATCAAAATTAGAGGCAATAGGATGATTGAATTATTAGATATGTACCATAGTTCATAAGTGTCGCATAATGTAAGCTTCCAGAATATATGGGGGCTGGGGTGGGATGAGGCACTTTAGGAGATAAATGGAGCAGCTTGATCCCTGGGGGTGGGGATTTTCTCGTGGACGGATTGAATGAGTCCAATGACTAACATGATGTAAGCTCAGGACTGGACTATATCTGGGTTATGAGGATCAGATGAGACGTAGTTTAGGAGATAGAGGGTGGAGCCTAGAAGACTTAGTTTAGGAGATAGAGGGTGGAGCCTAGAAGACTTAGTTTAGGAGATAGAGGGTAGAGCCTAGAAGACTTAGTTTAGGAGATAGAGGGTGGAGCCTAGAAGACTTAGTTTAGGAGATAGAGGGTGGAGCCTAGAAGACTTAGTTTAGGAGATAGAGGGTGGAGCCTAGAAGACTTAGTTTAGGAGATAGATGGTGGAGCCTAGAAGACTTAGTTTAGGAGATAGAGGGTGGAGCCTAGAAGTTATGTCCAAAACTTTTAACATCAACCTTACCCTGTCCTGAAACTGGGATGTATAGACAGAAAGATAGACAGACAGACAGACATCATTGTGGCAACTATCCCAAGCTTTGGCAGCTACATTATGGGCTTGATAAAAAATTAAATTTTACTATTTCATTAACTTATCATTGTAATAAATCAGATTAACCTATTATTTCTTGGTGGGTAATCACCTCTTATGTGATTGTATTATGGTGTTGGGACAGTTCATGTTTCACGTGTGGGACATTTAATATTTCACATTAAATTTAACAAAGTGTTTACCTATGACTGTCAAAGATCCAGTGTCTGACTTCAGTCCAGCAGAATTCTCTGCCCGACACATGTAGTTCCCAGCATCCTCCAGCATCAATCCCTGAATATGGAGCTCTCCATCTGTGATTAGTATCCTGGTCGACTGTCGAACAGCTACGTTGTCTGTGAAAATAAGAGAAAATTATCAACATTCCTATTGAAAATGTAATTCAATGAAACTCGAAAGTTTCTTGAATATACATTTGTACCTCATTATAACGCTGAAGTTGGGGAACAAAATATTGACCATACTACAGGTGAGTGGCACTATAGTGGGTCTTCATAAACAGCACCATACTTATTACAGCGATGATTGGGGGACACAACAGTGGTCATGTTATACTGAAATCTGCTTAAAACATGTTATATTATTATACCTCACTGTGTATTTCGTTTATTTTAATTGGTTGAGACACTATCTCATGATATTCTGCAATTCTCGATGTCTTATGAAAAAACAGCTCGTCAATGTGATGTCCCACGATCTCGTGCCGATATAACACGATCACGCACTGACGTCACACGGCAGAGGCAATGTCACATGGTCTCGTGCAGTTATCGCCTGTGAACAGACTCTTTTGTAGCATTGTTGTCTGTTGTGCTGTCATTCGGCTGTAATCACGATGGCGTGTACAGATGGAAAGCGTTTACGTTACGTTTTCTCTGTCTTGGTTTTTCTCTTTACACTGTACATCTATTTGTATTGTTTATGGCTTTTTTCGGTATAATAAAACAGATATTGCATGCTGTGAGGTGTAATATCATGATTTGTCAGCTCTCGAAGGTGATGTTCAACTCGTGCTCCGCATTCGTTGAACATCACCTTCTCGAACTGACAAATCATGATATCACACCTCGCAGCATGCAATATCTGTATAATGTGCCAGTGGAACAAGTGTATACATGAATTGGTGGGAGATATGCAGCTCTGAAGGAATGGTATCACATTGTACACACCAGTTCTTATCCGATCACTGAAGTTGAGGACCGCTGAACCTGGTGACCAGGTGCTGCAGGTGTATATGTATGATCAGGCCCAGTGTCGCTGTACTCTACATAATTAAGGTAGTTGCACCTGCGCAGCATGGGAACTCAACTGCATCATATATACTGTCTCGATCACCCAAGTAAGCAGCGTCATAAGCTTGTAACACTTCTGAAAGAGGGTGCTGCTAATCAGAACAATACCAAAGAGGCTGTTGGCATATCAAAGAATTCAATGGAATATTAATCCCATTCGAGTGAGTGAAAATTATTAAATGTCGCTTTCAACAATATTTCAGTCATATCACAACATCTGGTTCCTATTCAGTTTCACACCTGGGAACCCCATGGGGAGGGTCCTATACCTTTTCACAACCAGGGTGCCCCAGTGAGTTGTCTCTTAAAGTGATCGTAAACCCACAAGTAAAGTTTCCATCAAATGAAAAACCATTGCAAACAGTGTGGAAAAATATTTATTGCAATTTTTTACGATTTTATTACACAGAGTAAACGCAAATAAAGCATGGTATTCTATGGTGGTCTGTTGCACTCATATTTAGGTCCAGTGACGTCACACTGCTTTAATATATATATTTCAAACTGTGTATGCACTTTCCAATGCTTGATTCAAGCTTAAGGTGTGTATACTTTGAGTTTCAACACAGACTCACTATTCCAGTGTGCATGTTTCACCAAAATCGGGGAAATTAAATGCAAGATTCAAATTGACTTGACACTTATGAGTTACCATCTCCCCAATTTTGGTGAAACATGCACACTGGAACAATGAGTCTGTGTTGAAACTCAAAGTATACACACCTTAATCTTGAATCAAGCATTGGAAAGTGCATACACAGTTTGAAATATATGTATTAAGGCAATGTGACGTCATTGGATCTAAATATGATTGCAACAGACCACCATAGAATACCATGCTTTATTTGCAGTTTACTCTGTGTAAAACAATCGTAAAAAATTGCAATAAATATTTTAACAAAGTGTCAGCCTGGTATTCTTGTGGAAAGATTACTAAGGTACAGATACATCATTCTAAAGGTGATGATCATATGAAATTAAGGCCTATTGTGTGCCTATAATGTCTCTATATAATTCCACTATGATAGATAATCTAATCACACTATGAAAAGTCACTACGGTTATTCCCAAAATAAAGGGATTATCAAAAATATGATCCGTTTGTAAAAAAAAATTGTAAATTGCACGCAAAATGTACAGGTGGCAGTGGAAACAGACAGTGATGGACGTAGTAGAACCTTATGTATCATACCTAGATATATCATGGACTAATCATACTAAAGGCCCATTTCCACAGCACGCGTTTTCGCAGCGACAACCACATCCGAAAAATAGCCGTCATGTTATTCAATGGTGTAGTACTCACGTTATGTCGCTGTCATAACGCGTGCTGTGGAATGCGCCAAATTGCAAAAAAATGTGGTTTGCAGTTCTGGTTGTCGCGACGCATGCTGTGGAAATGGGCCTTAACTTGCAACTGTTTATTTGAAGTCTGGAACTTCTAATCTTGGAAAGGAGTATCAAGGCCATCGGAGGTGGCTGCCATTTTCAACATAATCTTCCGGATAAAGGGAGACTACTCTGTTGTGTTGTTGGCTATCAAACGTTTAGCCAGAGTTGTCCGAGGGAATATTATTTGACAGTGAGTTAATTCAGTTCAATTTGCTCGAGTATTCACAAACTCCCATCAGTTATTTGCACTCAATCAAACCCTGGCTACTTGAATAGAATTTGAGGCAACTTAAGGGAGTAGAGGACGTTCATTTCCCTGCTCTTATGGGGCTACAACATGGTCATTTGTCAAATTTTTCAAAACAAGCTGAATTTCCTAACAAAAGTACCCAGACATATCAAAATGGAATAAAAATCAACAAAAGACACAACACAACCATTTATGCGTTTTACTGGTGGTTCGATAGTGTGATGGGATGGACCAAAAAATTGGCATTTTAAATTCAACGGTTGAAGGGTGCAAAGTGCTCCATAGATTAACAAGAGCCCAAGGGGCTTCAATATACGCCCGTATATCTGGAATTACTTTGGTTCAAATTTCAAGGTTGTTTAATAGCCTTGATTCCAATTGATCTAGCAATCCAGAGAAAGGTCTACAATTTTTTGCTTATGAGAATGTAACATATATCACATCTTATATTGAATGATAAACTAAACTGAGCTTCACTCTTGGTAACTGGTTGACCTTGAAGCAAGAGCCGAGAGCTCACATATCCCACACTGAAATCGACAATAGTCAAACACAAGAAAATAGCAGTTTTCCTGCAAATGGATTCCTTTCAGACGAGATAATTTTTCGTGAATGAAGAAGAAAGTGATGAAGTAAACCTTTGTTCTTCAGTTAATAAACAGGTGTGAAGTTCATAAAGGACTCCTTTCCCCGTTAAATTAGTAAATGTATGGTTTTTATTTCACAACAGTTTAACTAAATGAAGCGTTTCAAACATGGGAGACAACTCAACAGGACAATATCATATAAATGCAGGGGAAAGACTTTTGAATATTCCAACAATATTCCAACACATTTAGTCAGCTAAGCTTGATTCAGTTTTGGGGGACCAGGGGCGTCGTTAGGGGGAGGTCGTCAGGTGCGAACGACCCCCCCCTTGGACGCGCCAAAAAAAACAGAAGAAAAAAAAGAAAAAAACCAAACAAACAAAAACAAAAACAGAGAAAACAAAAGCAAAAACAAAACAAAACATGAAGCTGCACTATCGAAACCCCTCGGCTCTGAACCCCAGCTATTATAATGTAAGGGTGTCTCTACCAATTGGTTGGCTTGTGGGAAGAAATATTTACCCCTGGTATTGTAAGTGTACTTTCTTTGAAAAAAAAGAAAAGTTTTCCTCCCCTTAAATTAATTTGTTTCTGGAATAAATTGAAAGAGCTGTATCGGTGTCTCACCAAAACAACAGTACACATGGCTAGATAAATACAGTACATGTATACTAAATGGGACATGTATGTCATTTTCAAAAGAGATTTGCAAGCATTCTTTGCATTGTCTAAGAAAATAAATCAATAAATCAGTCATCCAATCAATAAATAAATGTGATAGTATACTAACATGATATAGAAATAATATGCAAACTTAACATAGGAATTAGTGGATTTTGTTAGACAAGGGGCATACTTTCTGACACGACTCATTTTTGATAGGCATCTAGTGTCATTTTCAAAACAGATTTGCAGGCATTCTTCGCATTGTGTAAGAGAATAAATCAATAAATCAGTCATCCAATCAATAAATAAATGTGATAGTATACAAACATGATATAGAAATTATATGCAAACTTAACATAGGAATTAGTGGATTTTATTAGACAAGGGGCATAACTCTGCAAAATAATTTCTGACACGACTCATTTTCGATAGGCATCTAGTTCAGGTCAAGAGAAACAATTGTATCACGTTATGATGTTGTATATGGAACGGTTCTGAAATTATCACAATAAATCATAAATGGATTTTTATTTGTAAAAAGGGGCATAACTCTGCAAAATACTTTCTGACACGACTCATTTTCGATGGGCATCTAGTTTAGGTCAAGAGAAACAACTGTATCACGTTAGGATGTTGTATATGGAACAGTTCTGTAATTATCACAATAACAAATCATAAATGGATTTTTATTTGTAAAAAGGGGCATAACTCTGCAAAATATTGTCCGAGATGACTCATTTTCGATAGGCTTCTGATTTACGTGAAGATAAATAGATGTAACAAGTTTGGTTGCCATGCATGAAACTGTTCTTTAGATATCGCGGTAACGGACGGACGGACGGACGTACGTACGGACGTACGGACGTACGGACAGCCGTACATGATGACGACAATACCCCTAGGCCAAATTTGGCCGAGGGGTAAAAAGCAAAAGGGAAAAGAATGGAATAAAAAATGTCCGTCTCCAGGCTCGTAAGCATGCTCCGTTCCAGTAGTGACGCGTCAGTTCGCTCAACAATGGGTTTACCACGACTTTCCGTTTTATGGTCATAAAGTGGATTATGAAAGAGCTGTAGCTCTGTTCATGAGACTTCACCCTCGAGGGATACAGCAGGGGAACCCTCGACGGATAAAGCAGGCGAATTTACTATTCAATTAATCATTAACACTAAGGCCACTTTTTTTTTATTTCTTGGTTTACGGATTGAAGGCCCCAAAAATTTGGGTCGGTCGGTCGGAAAAAAAAAAAAAAAAAAAAATCTCCCTAAAAAAATGAGCACAACAAAATTAGATTTTTAAATGTTGAAGTAAAATCATGGCCGGTATCTAGTATGCAGGACAGCTGCCTGCTGAATGTCTGGTCAGTGCTTGCCAAGCTTGCATTGTTAACCCATAAAACAAGAAAACGAGATGGAAAGTGATTTGTTGGACGGAATCTCTCTCTTATTATATTCCTGAAACATTCACATGACACTGTCACCGGGAAAATGTCTACAATCAAAACAGAATAGTTTACTTCAACAGGCCAGACCAGACAGGTTAATATTAGACAGGTGGACAGACGTACTTAACAATGACAATATCCCTATGCCCAAGGGTTGAGATTAAAAATCAAAATCGACCATAGAGGTCCATGTCCCCCGCTAGCAGCACCAGTTATGGTGGATTACATCCACCATAACTGGCGCTGCTGCTGCGGGGGCCATGGACCTCTATGGTCGATTTTTTGGGGTCGATGATATCTCATATCATTGATAAGAGTATGATTTGAAAATGGAGATATCGCTGATGAGCTTAACATAATCTAATACAGCAGATGGCACCCATATTGGATTATGCACATTCATAAAACATAATACATGACTGTCCTCTCACTAAGGTCAAGGGACTCCCCAAGTTTGAAGTAGATCAGTTGAATCGTACTCCAGCTATTGTCCGGACAAGATCAAACTGCTTAAAATCCAATGAAATCCAGTATGGCCGATGGTGGCCATATTGGATTAAGCACGTCCTTGAAAAACAATCCTAATCCTCCTCTCAACAATGTCAAGGCACTCCCCAGGTATGAAGTAGATCGGTTGAATCGTTCTCGAGTTATTGTCCAGACAAGATTCAACTGCTTACAATCCAATATGGCTGACGGCGGCCATATTAGATTACGCACATTGCTGAAAAACAATCACAACCGTCCTCTCACCAATGTCAAGGCACACACAAAGTTTGAAGTTGATCGGTTAAATCGTTCATGAGTTATTGTCCGGACAAGAAAATCTAAGTTCCAATTGCTTATAATCCAATATGGCTGATGGCGGCCATATTAGATTACGCACATTGCTGAAAAACAATCCCAACCATCCTCTCACCAATGTCAAGGCATACCCCAAGTTTGAAGTTGATCGGTTAAATCGTCCACGAGTTATTGTCCGGACAAGAAAATCTAAGATCGAACTGCTTATAATCCAAAATGGCTGACGGCGGCCATATTTGATTACGCACATTGCTGAAAAACAATCCCAACCGTCCTCTCACCAATGTCAAGGCACACCCCAAGTTTGAAGTTGATCGGTTAAATCGTTCACGAGTTATTGTCCGGACAAGAAAATCTAAGATCGTACTGCTTATAATCCAAAATGGCTGACGGCGGCCATATTGGATTACGCACATTGCTGAAAAACAATCCCAACCGTCCTCTCGCCAATGTCAAGGCACACCCCAAGTTTGAAGTTGATCGGTTAAATCGTACTCCAGTTATTGTCCGAACAAGATCAAACTGCTTAAAATCCAATGAAATCCAGTATGGCTGATGGTGGCCATATTGGATCAAGCACGTCCTTGAAAAACAATCCTAATCCTCCTCTCAACAATGTCAAGGCACTCCCCACATATGAAGTAGATCGGTTGAATCGTTCTCGAGTTGTTGTCCGGACAAGATCCAACTGCTTATAATCCAATATGGCTGACGGCGGCCATATTAGATTACGCACATTGCTGAAAAACAATCACAACCGTCCTCTCACCAATGTCAAGGCACACACAAAGTTTGAAGTTGATCGGTTAAATCGTCATGAGTTATTGTCCGGACAAGAAAATCTAAGTTCCAATTGCTTATAATCCAATATGGCTGATGGCGGCGGTGGCCATATTGGATCAAGCACGTCCTTGAAAAACAATCCTAATCCTCCTCTCAACAATGTCAAGGCACTCCCCACATATGAAGTAGATCGGTTGAATCGTTCTCGAGTTGTTGTCCAGACAAGATCCAACTGCTTATAATCCAATATGGCTGACGGCGGCCATATTAGATTACGCACATTGCTGAAAAACAATCACAACCGTCCTCTCACCAATGTCAAGGCACACACAAAGTTTGAAGTTGATCGGTTAAATCGCTCATGAGTTATTGTCCGGACAAGAAAATCTAAGTTCCAATTGCTTATAATCCAATATGGCTGATGGCGGCCATATTAGATTACGCACATTGCTGAAAAACAATCCCAACCGTCCTCTCACCAATGTCAAGGCATACCCCAAGTTTGAAGTTGATCAGTTAAATCGTCCACGAGTTATTGTCCGGACAAGAAAATCTAAGATCGAACTGCTTATAATCCAAAATGGCTGACGGCGGCCATATTTGATTCCGCACATTGCTGAAAAACAATCCCAACCGTCCTCTCACCAATGTCAAGGCACACCCCAAGTTTGAAGTTGATCGGTTAAATCGTTCACGAGTTATTGTCCGGACAAGAAAATCTAAGATCGTACTGCTTATAATCCAAAATGGCTGACGGCGGCCATATTGGATTACGCACATTGCTGAAAAACAATCCCAACCGTCCTCTCGCCAATGTCAAGGCACACCCCAAGTTTGAAGTTGATCGGTTGAATCGTTCACGAGTTATTGTCCGGACAAGAAAATCTTACGGAATTACGGACACCGGTGTTTCTAATATCCCCCCCTACTAAGTAGCGGGGGACAATAAACCTGAACTAGCCTTGTATAAATTTGTATATGCCACTTTGAAAATGTCTTGAATAATGAAATTCATATCACAAAAATATAGAACCATAAATCTGCAAACATTACGTTCGAATTTATTTCTGGGAAAACGCTTAGAACGCGTCTCTGGAGATCTGGAACTTCGGAGCTTCCGGGGCATAAACGGCTCGTGGACCCTCGCATGTTGGGCTGTGAGGATTTCCTTGTTTTATCTTTGTGTGAATGAATCGTATCTGTAGGCATATTGGTTTCCCTCCCAAGAACTATAAGTCATCGTTTTGTATGTTTTAAACATAACTAAAACGTCAAATGGATGGCATGAGGTGCGATGTTTTCAATATCGATGCATGCTTATAATTGCGGGAAAAAAACGTGAAAATAGAATCATAAATGTGCATGCAGTATGATCAGTTTTATTTCCGGAAAAACGTTCAGAACGCATCTCCGGCAATCTAGGACCCCGGGGCTTCAGGGGCCTAGGCGGCCCCTGGACCCCCGCCTGTTGGGCTGTGATAGTGGTCCCCCACTTTCAATACGTTCCGACGCCACTGGGTTAGCCTACGAGGTATATCGGCCCAAAGCATTATTATTGTGTTTTCAAGATGACAAGAGAATAAAATATAATACTGATATTTTTCAAATGACGTGTTAGTTTAATTGTTGGAAATCGCTCAGAATGCATTTCAGGCCATCTAAGGTCCCAGAGCTGTATAATATAACCCTAAATCTGCATACACTATGTTCAGATTTAATTCCGGGAAAAACGCTTAGAACGCATCTCCGGCGATCTACGACCCCGGAGCTTCCGGGGCCTAGGCGGCCCCTGGACCCTCGCCTAAAGTGCTATGATAATTGACCCCCCCTTTGAAAAATCCTAGCGATGCCCATGGGGACTGCGATCTAGACCTTTGACAAATTGATCTCATATGTATGGCTCCACTTTGCCATGCGAGTAAGGTATACTCAAAGTTTGGTACCAATCCATACCTTGAAACTAGAGCTATCGCATGGACAACAAATGTTAATGGATGAATGGACAGAACTCAACATCGCATTACATGACCTCGTCTTCGACAGGCATATGAAAATGTGACTTTTAATGATTTCTTGATTTTGGGGTCACAGTGACCTTGACCTTTGACCTTGACCTCAATTTTGATACACAACACATCGTCTTCCCTCAATCTATCAATGCATACAAAAAATCATGATTTTTAATGATTTCCTGATTTTGGGGTCACAGTGACCTTGACCTTGGCCTAAATTTTGGTACATAACAAACCGTCTCCCCTCAACTTCTCAATGGACACAAAAAATCATGATTTTTAACAATTTCACGATTTTTGGGTCACAGTGACCTTGACCTTTGACCTTGACCTACATTTTGGTATGTGACTCATTGTGTCTCCTTAATGTATCTACTGACACAAAAAATGTTATTTTTAATAATTTCCTAATTTTGGGGTCAGTGACCTTTGACCTTGACCTAATTTTTGGTATGCATCACTTCATTTCCGCCTATTGAATCCACTCACAAAAAATTAGAAATTTTTAACGATTTCCTGATTTTTATATCACACTGACCTTTGACCTCTGACCTTGACCTACATTTAATATGCAACACATCGTTCCCCCCTAGGGCATCCACTCACCAAAAATTAGAACTGTAGATAGAAAACTAACAACGATCAATGATTTCCTGATTTTTGACAACAGTGACCTTTGACCTCTGACCTCGACCTTAATTTTGGTACGCGACACATCGTCTCCACCTGGCGTATCCACTCACAAAAAATTGCAACTGTGGATAGAAAACGTTCACAGATATAGACCGGACACGAACACTTCAGTGATTTCCTGTTTTTTATGCCAGTGACCTTTGACCTGTGACCTTGACCTTCATTTTGGTACGCGACACATCGTCTCCCCGTAGGGTATCCACTCACCAAAAATTGAAGCTGTGAATAGGAAACTGTCCCAGATATAGACCGGACACGAGAACCGGACAGACGGACAGACGGACGGAAACCGCCATCCCATAATACGACCGCCTTTTGGGCGGGCGTATAAAAATTATTCCTCCGGAATACCCCCCAAATTCACTCTTATTCAGTTTCAACTGAAACGAAACTTCTGAATGGCTAATAAATTGATCTTCAATAATATTCTCCACACCCACCCCGATTCCCCACCCCCACCCCCTCCTGGAAACAGGACTGAAAAGGCTCCGTTTATCTGTTATACCGCTAATATTTTCTAAGAAAGTATGGTGTCCCTCTGTTTTTATTACATATTTAATAAGCACTATATGTGTTTAGTATTATATAGCAAAATGGGAAAAATTTGACCTTGGGAAGTATGATTTATTGAACATCTAAGAAGAAAATTTCCCTATGTATTCAGTGTTATGGCTTTTGAGTGGTATACATGCATTTGGCTGCCATATTTTTTTAACGAGTATGGTGACCCCATATTTTTTTTTCATGGATCATCTTCTCCTAACCGGGTGAAAAAATCCTGAAATTTAAAAAAAAATTCAACCTCTAGAAATGAACGTCCTCTACTCCCTTAATTGTACAGTGGCACAGTTTTCAAAAGTGCCAGTATTGGAAACTGGGCTCTTGCTGATTAAATCTCTGTTAACAAGGGGTTCGCTGATTTTCTCAACTTTCGGAAATCGCTACTTTTCAATAACTAGCAATAAATCAATCACCCCTCTGATTTACTACCACAAATATCCCTTCCGATGATCCATTTATTAGGGGAATTAAGGTATGTCGAAAACTATCACTCTAAACACACACCATGTATCCATGTCAGACTGGGTGGGGGATCTCCATGAACCTCACAAGAGAGTGTCACGTCGGAGCTCAGGTTAGACGTCACATTACCAATTCCAGTTAATATGATTGGTGGAACTACAATAACACAAAACAAGAAGATATTAGTACTGGATAATATTAGTGAATAAATTAATTATCCTATAATTCCAGAAGTTTGAGACTGGATCACACATACACAAAAAAAAGTTGTAAACTTTGAGTCAGCAGCATTCATTTTCCAAACATCTATATCTAAATAACGTCTACAGTAATTACTCAATATTTCAATCCCCCTATCAAAATTCAATCACCCCGCAAATCTGGGGACTCAATTAAATTGGCTGTACTAATTAATTCGTTCACCCATTACAATCGTTGAAATAATGAAGAAATAAAGGACTAAATGCACAATTTTTAACAGTTTTTTAACTTCCTGTTCTGATAAATTTGATCAAATCCTGATTTTATAGCAGACAATTTCACTTCCTGTGATTGAATTATTAGAATGAATTATTCATATTACAGATAAGATTCTGTCTTCTCAAAAATGATAATTCTGAAGTGCAAATTATATGTGGATTTCTGTGCTTGCCTCTAATGAGACACAAAAGTGGTTCATACTTCATGTAAGAATCACGAGGCAATGCATACAATAGCCAAGTCTGGGACCAACAATGTGTCTGGACTTGAGCCTTTTCAGCTGCACAAACCCTCGGACAATATCTTCCTACATGAAGTATCTACCACAGGAGTTCACCTAATTTCAAAAGAGGATTCTAGTCTCTTAACAGAACCAAATCAACTACATGTGTCAAATTCAACATTTAGCAGGCAGTTGTCATCCACAGAGGCAATACTACAGAGAAACTGGTGTATACCGGCCATGCTTGGGACCAGATTGTAGTGTCAGTTTTGACATGTTCTTGGATTATCAAGATTCAAAATACTTTAAATTTAAGTTTTGAGACAATGAATAATATCAGTATTTAGAGGTTGGTCTGTTTACTCATGTGTCAGTATTCACAGGTTTCACTGTATATCCCAACTTACCGAGAACTTTAACAAAGGCTGAAGCAGTCACAGAGTTGAAGGTGTTGGTCACGTTACACGAGTACGTCCCCTCGTCAGCTTTGGTCACTTCTGTGATATATATCTCCTGATTATCATCTCTACAATTAGACAATGACATGATCACTTAACCCTACCAGACCTGGGAAAAGGGGGGGGGGGGGGGGGCAACATGGCCTCCCAAATGGCCCCTCACCCCCTACAAAACTTTATATTTTTCTAACTTTCAATATCAAGAACAACGAAAACTTGAGAGCTGACACTCCGTGACTCTGGAGCATATCAAATTAGAGTCATTTTGAACCTATTTCCATGGTCCACCGAGCAGAGGATCATGAGTAAATTCAAATTGATGGCCATGTGGGGTACCAGGAAAGTGATGTTTTTATCATATTTCTCCCAAATTTCTGCTTTTCTGCGAGGAAAAGTGGACAAAAACTATATTACTTCATGAATCTGATCGAAAATGGACATCACAGACGTCATCACAACGGCCATTTTGCAGGCCTGGACAGGTCTCAAAAAGCCCAGGCTAGATAGGGTCACTCCATTCGGTAACCATGGTTTTATGGTGGGAAATTTCACTTCCTGTGATTGGATTATACGGAACTTACTGTAAAAAGGGCGTTGTACTCTGTAGTCTTTCCAATTAGTTGGGAATCTAACGAGCTTTCAGGCTCTTTAGAGAGCAAAATGAAGGACAGATTCACAGACTGATAAGAACGGTTTCAGGAAATTAAGTGACCATTCTCTAACTTATTTCAACATACTGGCATACAAATTCAATTGAGGCCATGTTCAAGCAAATCATGCATAAACATGATGCAACATTAATATTTCTTTAGACCTTTCAACACCAATAATTAGTTTAAAATAATTAGTTCTAAATTAAAATGATGATCAAATTTCCTCCGTTAGATGATCACAATTTACAATGTCATCCAAAAGATGAAAGTTTTTAGCCATTATTTACAGTTTTAAAGTACGCAGCATACGAGTTTCACACCTGTAGCTAATTCTGACAGCGAGGGGAATGCTCCGTCCATCCTTGTACCATGTGACCTGAGGCTGTGGTCTTCCATTAACCTTACACCGTAGACTCAGCAGCTGCCCCATTATAACATTGGTGTCAATAGGAGGCTCAGAAAATATCACCCCACCTGAAAGATCAAGTCAAGGAGATGTTAATGAATCTATACAGAAACTCTGTGATTGGCTGATTGTTCTTCCAATGTTCTCCACAAGCCCATGAGAACACAGAATTTTCTTTTGAAAATTTAAACTAATGGAGTTTCCAAAAGAATCCATTTCTGCTTGATTGTCAAATAAAGAAGAGAGTGAGTGAAGATGGGTTTAATGTTGCGTTCAGTACTATTTCGGCCATATGGCTACGATATAACTAACTAAGATATGATTAGCTGGACATGTGTGACTATCCATGTACAGCCATCATGTAGAAAAAATTTACTTTCCTCTCGTGACAACAGCCGCTCAATCACTCGTACTGAATATATATATTTTCTCAGTGTCAATTTTTTCTTCCTTGATTCTGTTTTGTACATACATACAGACATCCTGATAATCATTTTTGTGTGTGACTGACTTTTGCAACCATTATTATGGTAAGGCATGTAATAATTCAATCACTTTTAGACCAACTTGCAACTCAACTAATTGAAGAACAACAGACAGAAAGACATTTTCTATTGCCACCATGTTGTACAGCAACCCAATTATCAACAGTTTTGAACAATCAGAGCTGAATATATAGGCATGAAATCTTTGAGAATTGGCTTCTAAAGTGTGTTTTTAAGAGGTCTTATTACTTGAATGAAGATGTTATTCTAGTTTCAAACATGTTATCGATTATTGCCATCTGATGGCAGTTATGAGACAGTTTACAGACAGCAGCATCCAAGGAATACTTCAGTTGCAAACCTGTGACAGTAAGGGAGGCAACTCTGGATGTTCTGCTGGTGGGGAGGGTGTAATTGTTGGTCGCCACACATAGGTATTCTCCTTCATCACTTTGTTGGATCTTTGTGAAATACAAATCCCACGATCCATCGTCCTTTTGGGGGATATATGCAGCAAACTCTCCATTCCTGGGCTGAAAGATCTGTGTATTTTTATACCATGTAACCGTGGCTGGAGGGGTGCTCTCTGGGGGTGTACACCTCAGACTGGCAGTCTGGCCAGCCACTGCATGTACATCTCCAGGCTGATGAACAAATGTAACTCCCAAAACTGGAATATGATAAACATGATTACTGAATAAGAGATTAAAGAATGCTCTTAGTATGAAGTCAGTTTTTGCTAATAATGATGGACTTGCACAATACGAGTGGACAATTTAATCCTTAGAATGGTTTGCCCCAGCGCACCGATGGGTGCATTGATGTGTGAATCCCAGAAAAAATTTGTGGTTCATACTTTTCCTCTCCTTCCTCCAGGTCTACCATACCGGGAAAACTTTTAATCAGTGATAATTAAGAAAATGTTTTAAAAAGCATGCTCAATGGTTAATTTACGCACGGTTAGTGTGAGAAAGTTTATATTTTAGGGCAAGGGCAAAGCCAGCGCCCTAAAATTTATAAACTTTCTCCCACAAATTGTGCGTAAAATAACCATTAAGCATGCCTATGAAAACATTATTTCTATTCTATTGCACTACTCAAATTGATTATCAACAAGGATTATAATGAAAGGTTGAGAAAATATGGTAAACTCTGACAACCTTTCTGCCTTTAAAATAATCTAAAGCTCCTACTTGCAGGGTATCCATTCTATTTGTTTATTCGATTTTATAGGCAGACAAGAGTTTGTCCTGCCATTCATCACCCGCCCTGTAAGATGGATGTTCCCGAGTGAACACCTGTTTGTGTCAAGATCACGGGTGTAGATTTCATACGTCACAAAGTTCATAACTGTGCTAAATCGTCTAATAATTGCACAGTTATCAGTGTGTAATAGGTGTAAGCATTATAGAATGTTAAATATATTCATCATGCTTTAGGCATTCAGGAGAAAAAAGTGTGAACCACAAATTTAGGTGAGTGAGTGAGTGGATATGATTTAATGTTGCTTTCAACTATATTTCATTCATATCACGACGTTGGGTCCTATTCCTTTTCACACCCGGGAACCCCACGGGTGCCTCAGTTGCCCCTTACGACAAGCTGCCCACAAATTTAAGCTGGAAGTCACACTTCAATGCACACATCAGTGCACAGGGACAAACTTTTGTCAAACAATTAAATCGGGAAATGGAGATTATCCAATCACTTCAACTTCTATTTTGTGGACTTGGCCAAGCTAGCCAATCATCTGACAGACTGAACACTTTGGTTTAACTTAGAACTGGTCCTGTGGTGCAATCCCATTAAATCACATCGCAGTTTCCAACTGAGAATTATTGGTGTGATAACATTTCCAACTGAGAATTATTGGTGTGATAAAATTTCCAACTGAGAATTATTGGTGTGATAAAATTTCCAACTGAGAATTATTGGTGTGATAAAATTTCCAACTGAGAATTATTGGTGCGATATAATTCATTCTACTTTCTTTATGGACGTGTAGTTTATAATAGAACACTGCATTCCTGCCATCTTTCCTGACAATCTATCCACTATGATTTACCTGCCACCTGTAACAAACTCTGTGGTGTGGATGCACTGCCTCTATCGTTGGATCCCAGACACACGTACACACCATCATCAGCCTTACTGACACGAGTGAAATGAAGGGTGCCATTTGACTCCACATACACCCGCACACCACCGAGTACAGGGACACCATTCCTCAGCCATTTTATAAATGGGGCAGGCTCTCCGGACATCACACAGTCCAAAGACAATGGTTGACCCTCCGACACCAACACTTCTCCCGGCGGCCACTTCACCACACTTGGTACAGTAGGAGGAACTGTGTATCCACCAACACAATTAATTATTCAGTTGTTAAATATGAGAATCCTATTAAAATAATTTATCTTTTTCCCTGCTTCAAAGAGGCAACCCAGAGAATTTTTTCCAAATTCTGAGAGAAATAGCGTCAGCTTCATATGAATAGTTTAAATAGTCAATTATCTTGAATATTTTGATTAATTATGAAGCATACGTAATTAAATTCGAATTTGGATTGAGTTATGAAGAGAAAAAGATGGTTTGGCTACAATGCCATTGAGTATGTTGATGGTACATTTGTCTCTTGTTATAAAGCCAAAGTTAGGGGAAAAATATTAATTGCACAACAAGGCGACACTATCAGGCGACACTATCAGGAGTCACACTATCTTGCTACATGAAAACCCACTTTATAATGAACCATATTATAATGAGGAACAAGTGTGTTAATAATCATATGAGGAATATGCAGTGGTAAAAGATTTATATTCCAATTCAGGTCAAGTCACAACAGGATACAAAATGTTATGACTACCTTTGCGAGAGACTCTGGCAGGGTCACTATTTCTTACTTCTCCACTGAGCGAGTTCACCAAAACACATCTATATGTGCCTGCGGTCAAAGGGTTAATCACAATCTCCAGTTTTAATGAGAACTGAATGCCAAGTCCAAGGGGATCAACATCACCAAATGTGGCATTATACTGGTCACCGTCTGAAAATAATGCACCATCTTTTTCCCAGAATGCCATGGAAGCCGGAGCACTACGTCCAGTTACGCATTTCAGGGTAACAGTATCCCCGTCAACAGCTTCCGCCGATGTGGGATGAAGGAAAAACTCTTCTGTGTCTGGAAATATAAATATATAGAAATGTTATAATCCCTATCTAAATCAACTCCTACTGAAGATTGTAAGCTGCATATATTTCTAGCCGGACACAAAAATACTATATTTTTGTATACAGATTTCCCTCGGAAATGGCCAATAGAGCAAAATGAGTCAGTCAATCTGATTGGTTAACGCATTTGCAAAGGTTGCATGGATTGGATTAAATCAGCCAACAGGTGGGTGGGCAAAGTATAGAATGAGTATACATAGTTAGGCAGGGATGTGCAGTGAACACTCTGCACCAAGATGACCAATATGTGTATTATTAAACTTTCAAGTGTCAGAACTGCATGGCTCATCCATGGCTTCTCTCACTCCTATCGGAGCCAACATGTGACCAGGCAGCTAGGCCAATAATGAATCAATTTATTACACAACAGATTGTATGGGGGCAGAGTACTCTATTCAGGGTCCAGATATTACAGCTCCTGTTCCACTCCCTGGGTTATAAGACCCCAATTCTCCACATTCTTGCAGTTGTGTCCCTTCCCGATGAAGTCGGCATTCATTACTCTTTTGATGTGTTCGCATACTGCATGGGTTATATTTTCAGAGCAAGTATGTGTCGAAGTAGTAGTTACATTTTGTCATCTTGTGAACTGAATAAACCCACTGGACCCTGTCTGGAAAGTGAGGTATTATGGGGGATTTCTCGAAATAGCGGAATGTTCTACAGAATATGGTTAAATTCTGCCATGCAAATTGAATATTTCTCGGATGATGGTAGAACCTTGATAATACTGCCTGTTTCACATATCGAGGGAATGTGTTTTTCGGCAATCTATTGGAATCATCTCTTCTAAAGCTGTGCATTTTTATTCTGAAAATTGAAGGAAATCTATTCAGAATCAAAGAAATATCCAGTACCTTGCATGTTATTTTCAAAGCACACTGGCGTTGAGTTTGTGATATTATCATAAATTAACATGCAAAATTGTCGGGGCAAATTTAATTTTGGTGAATTTGACTCATGTTTTGGTGGCATTTTCATGCAATTCCAGCATAAAAATGCACAAATTACATAGAGATAGTATGCGAAAAGGTGAGAAAAGGTGCTTCGGATACATTACCGAAAACATGTTCACTCGAAATGTGAGACAGACTCTAGTATCAAGGCTAGTTCAAAGTGTGAATGTAGAAATTGGCTTGGTTAATGAAGATGATCCTTACAGGCCTGTATAATTGTAGAAGTCCGATTAACTGCCTGTTGAGAATTATCTCCCCTCACGTTACATCGGTACTCTCCCAGGTCGGACTGGCGAAGATTTGGCACAAAGAGGGAATGGTTGGAGAATATGGAGGTTGTAGGCTGGCGAGGTGCATCGTTAAATTCCCATGTGTATACCAAGGGTGAGATACTTTCAGAGTCAAATGCTTGGCAGTTCAGTACGACATCTCCTCCCAACAAGACCACTGTGTTTTCCGGCACAAATGTGAATTCTGAAAATAGAAAAGAGAAAAAAGTTGTAGCATGTATGCATATTCAGATAATTAATTCAGCTCATCAGAAGGTTAACCTTAATTAATACATACAGTCACCTGGATACACTGTCGGTTTTGACAAAATTTGCTTTTTCTCTGTGTTCTTGATGGCTGCGGTCGTACAAACAATTCTGGTCAAACTCACTTCGAAGAACTTTTCTGCTAGAATGGTGTCAAAAGAACGAAATAGGAGTCGTTATAAGAAAGACTTGAAGGAGTTTAAAACCAACACAGGGGCGTAAGGTACATTACTGATTAAGGGAGGTCATCCAAATGTACAGTGAGCGATGCCGACACCCCTATGGCATTTCAAGAGTGACAAACCCACAATGGCGGTGATTTTTAACCTGACGATTTGCCACCTCAGAAAAGAATCTTCCTTTTGTGTTAACAGTTATTGTGCAGTAGTTTAAGGGTTATAACGATAATTTAACCAGCACGAGTCAAATACAGGTTTCAAATTTGGGTACCGACAGAACCTTCAAATTTGGGATAAAAAACTGAAAATATCTTATAACAAAGTAAATCTGCACAAAATTATTTAAGACTTTCAACTCCTGAACTTGTAAGAGAATGTAGATTTTAACAATATGTTAAAACACAAAATCTGTCATTTGGAGGTTTTTCTGTCATTTTCTGGAATTTGGGTACAGGTTAACGGTATGAATCTGATCCTGTAAATGCCCCTGTCCAGGTTCTGCGGTTCTCATGGGAGGTAACAAATAAATACTAACATTTTTTGCTTATAAAATAAAATGCTACATAGTAAGGAGAATACAATAATTACATGTACGGTAGTTGTAATTTTCTGTTGATCAATTATTAAAGTTTGTACTGCTCCACTAGACAGAGCTGGAGAACACCTGATTGTATATTGATTGAGTTCAGTAACGAAGGTCACTCTCCAGGTGTACCATAATTACCTGTACATCGTTAATTATTCAGATCTCCAACTAATGATTACATATAGGCCCACAGTCTCTAACAACTGAATATGTATACAATGTATCAGTATACATGTAGAGGGCCATATACATAAACTGGTCAATTGATTGTGAAATAGTAACTTTTATAATATTAAATCAGTCTATTAAACAGAATTAATCCACTCATTCTGAATATATAAGAGCAATCAAAGTTGCGCAAAAATGTAAGTCATTATCGACAATCACTTTTGTACTTTTCTGACTACCTTGGATGTCCGATTTTTGTCAACTGCTCAATTTTAAACAAAATAGAATAGGCATTCAAGTATCAGTGCCTGATGTGACTTCAAAAGGATGCCAGCACATTGAAGGCTATGACATTTGGAATGACATTATGTAATATCACCATGCAACATCAGGCAGTCTATTCAATTGCACTTTCCTATTTTGTTATCTGCATCAGCAGTTGACTAAATCGGACATCCAAAGCAGTCTCATAGGAAGGAAGATTGTCGTAGTTACATGTACTATTTCCAGCAATTTGATTGCTCAAATTATGTCCCACCCTCCATTGCAGACCATATGCTGCGACCCTGATAGCTGCAGCATAATTAAGTTAAGGCAGCCAAGGCATGAAGCTTATTATTCACTGTTTGCAGGGTAATTACATCAATTTAACTGGAGTGCCGGTTAAACAGTTCGAGAAAATTGCACAATGAATGTTGTAAGAATAATTTTAGCATTTTAGCGTAAGTAAGCGAATCGAGATGGCGGAGTTGCTGGCTCTTGTGAAGCAACGCATGAGCGTGAACCTGCTCTTTAGTCTCGCGCCTGGCATGAACATGCGGTAATACGCGTTTGATTTCTGTGAATACAATGAGGATTATCAAAGAGGCACCCAAATAAAATAAATAAATAGAAACAACAATTTTTATCGCATTGAAAATCAATGTTGAGACATGTTCAGAGAGATTTTTATCAATTAAGTATCATATTTGATAAAGCATAAAAATTTGCCTGTATTTGGGGATTTTCACTCTGAAAAAAATCTGCCATCCAGAATCGAGCAACTGTGCCTGCCTAGACCAAAAAAATCTGCCATCCAAAATCTGCCATCCAGAATCTGAAGCCCTGAACATATTACAGTAAACATGGTAAATCCAATTACAAATTCCACATCTATGTTTAAGTTAGAAATTTCATTTACATGTATGTGAATGAAAAATTAGAGTATTTACAGTATCTATTTACAATGTTGTACAAAGCAGAGTCATATCTGAAGCTGGACTTAACTAAATTTTTAATGATTTCCAATTTACAATAAATCCCCTATAAATTTGATAACCCCATTAAAATTCCACTCTCACTTTTGTGGACAAAATTCAATCAGTTGCTGTAATAAATTTGATCACCTTCTAAAGTCATTAAAATATGGACTATCTGCATGATTTTAGACTATTTTGTCAACTTTTGTCAACCCTCTGATATTATGAGATTGAAATGTGTTAAGCCAGAAATTGAAATCAGGGTGCCAAAATTCCAATTTCTTGGATATTTTCCTGACAACAGAGTGTCAACTTCCTATCTCTTCCATGTTAAATCTGCTAAATTTAGGGTGCTGAAATTCAAAACAGGGTGCTTAACATACACCCTAGCTGGCCTGATTGAAATATTGAGGTGTTTACCCTGGTACTAATATATAATAAACATTACAAGAAGTTCTCAAATGGGGCTCTATCCATGGACAATTGGCCAGCTGTTAGCATGAAGGTAAAATCTATATTTTAAATCATTGCCACAAAGTGAGTCAGTCAGCCAAGGATACACACCCAACAACTGTGCCTGCCTAGACCAAATCCATGTATATGTCCCAGACCTACGCTTGAGATCAATATACAATCCAGAATATATAGTAAACAGAGAAATAGATATCTCTTGATAACTTTTGAACAAAAATAACAACTGCACTTGAAACTCGGGCAATTCAAGTATCTGTACTTCAAGAAATCAAAGACGATAAAGATTTTCATGATAAAACATCATATGTACTGGACATTCAACCACGTGTATGAGGCGCCGTTTGTCACTTTCTGACTTAATCTATTTATTTATAAATATCTGGTATTTATCAGCCAGATATATAAATCCGTTAAACATGAAGGTGAAATTAACACTGGTTTTAGTAAAATTTAAATCCTATATCAGCGAAAATAATGCGTGAAAGATTTATAAATACCTATTTTAGATGGCTAGATATATATATCTCTTAAGTTACGTTATTTTTTTGGATATAAATTTCTTCGATATCCTCGATCAACGATCACGTATTTATATATTCGACGAAACGTATCTTGCTGATATATATATATTTCAAATTGTGTTGTTGGAGATATATATATCCTGTGATCGCCAAAGTTCTGATATATAAATCTTGAACTGACAAAGTTGTGGATATATATATCCAAGTGAAACATGCTAATGAGATGCGATACATATTACCCCCAAACCGTTGATGTCACCCGAAGCTCTCCAAGTCTTATCTTTACTGAGCTGGCACGTGTCATGGGTGGGCGAACACTGAACAGTCTTTCCATAGAGTCCCGTTGTGTTGTAAACTGGCACTAATATGTGAACCATCTATCAATGTTACAGGGGAAATTTCTTTAGGCAGTTCTTGTACTCCCATCATGGAGTAATAATAAATTCTATGCTCCCATGATGCAGTCAACAAGTTTAATCCAATGATATTTTACTACAGGTAAAACGAAGATAGAACGATTTTAGATAAGGCATATAATCATGCGGTCTAATTTTTATAAAGAAATGAATATTTTACTTTTGATTTTCGTTTTCGGTAATTTCGGGAATTGAAATATAGAAGTGGTACGTTCTGCTTATTTGGTGTTTGATTTTTCACTTTGACAAGTCAAACATAAGCGAAAACTTAAAGTACATTTTTTTTAAATTGTGCTTTTCCGACTTTTTGAAAAGACCAACATGATGTAAAGGTAGCATGGCTTTTACCGGAGAAAAAACCCTTCCTGTTATGTTTATGTTTGTGTCATTAGCACGGACAACAATAAGGATATAAGCCTACCGCAATATCAGTTCAGTCAATATGACGTAGGGGGCCTACCGTAATAGTCAGGCGACAAAATGTCGAAATTTGTTTTGGCCTTCTCATATATTTTAGTAGCAGTTTTCTAATTTTATATCACCTTTACATATATCGAAAAATCCTGTTAAATTGTACACAACCAAAAACCAAAACAGCCAAAAGTCATTTGAGAGGAAAATCGATTAGGTCGAGGCTCCTGATTGAATATTTACAGATTATAATCTATGCATGAAGAGCAGTTTAAGTTACGTTTTATAAAACATGCGGATAGAAAATCCATGCATGAACGTATACAAGGCTAACAGCAGAAGGGGTTTACTAGGGTAGGTAAAATCCTATAATAATTCAATCACCAAATACAATAACCTTTAATTTCATGAACACAATTAAAACCAGTCATCTAATAAATTTGTTAATCCTCTAGACTCATTGAAATAACCAAGAAATGATATTTCATCTGCATGATTTCTGGCCATTTTGTCAACTTGCTATTCTAATAAATTTTATCACGCCCTGACTTTTTGGTGAGATATTTCACTTCTTACGATTGAATTATTAGAGGGTTTACTGCAAACGCCGCACCGTCTTTGATGATAACTAACGTCGGTGGAGACTCATGTCCACTATATCTACTATATGACAATCAAGATTTTGTACAAACATTTCCCTTGACCGATAAACATAAACTTATCGTCAGTGGACCATAAATTTTGACAACTTGACATTTCTTGCCCTGGTCATTTCTAAAACCACAGCAAAACCGACGACGTCACCAGTTACTCATTAGCATATCTTACTCAGGATATATATATCCAATACTTTCTCAGTTAAGGATTTATAAATCAGAACTTTGGCGATGACAGTATATATCCCCCACAACAGATTTTGAAGTATTTATATATCAGCAAATACGTTACGTCGGATATATAAATAAGCGACCGTTGATCGAGGATATATATATATATTGAAGAAATTTATACCCAAAAACTAACATAACTAGAGATATATATATCTCATATAGTTTCAAATACGTATTTATAAATCTTTCACGTATTATTTTCGCTGATATAGGATTTAAATTTTACTAAACTCAGTGTTTATTTCATATCCATATTTAACGGATTTATATATCCGGCTGATAAATACCAAATATATATAAATAAATAAATTAAATCAGAAAGTGACAAACGGCGCCTCATACACGTGATGATCAAACCTAGTCAGTTTTATGTTTAATTCTGAAATAGCTAATGCACTCATTTTGAATATATATATATATGCATTAAATAACACTGGAAGGCAGAGATGTCAAACTGGTGGAAAATTTATGTAATTATGACAATTAGTTTTCTATGTAACTTCCTATTGTCAACTGCTCAAAAACAAAACAGATAAGGCAATTAGATGATCAGAAAGTGGCAATCCCAGTACACTCAGATATACATGTATCATGGGAATATTATAACTGACATCAGCGCTATATATCCTGTGCGAATTTGAAACTACATCTGTTAGCCAATCAGGTGGCTAGCTGGGCGAACAACTTTAAAACGATGCCCCATGTACACACAGGAGCACATGGGCCACTGTTGTGAACAGAAAAGAGAAACAGTATCCAAATGATCTTCAACCTGCATAAACCTAAGATGATCTTCAACCTGCATAAACCTAAGATGATCTTCAGTTTGCATAAATCCAAGATGATCTTAAACCAGCAGGATAACCTAAGATGATCTTCAACCTGTATAAACCTACATGTAAGACGATCTTCAACCAGCATGATGACCTAAGATGGTCTTCAACCAGCAGGGTAACCTATGATGATCTCAACCAGCTGCATAACCTGCATGATAACCTAAGATGATCTTCAACCAGCAGGATAACCTATGATGATCTTCAACCAGCAGGGTAACCTGTGATGATCTTCAACCTGCATAAACCTAAGATGATCTTAAACCTGCATACATCTAAGATGATCTTCAGTTTGCATAAACCCAAGATGATCTTCAACCAGCAGGATAACCTAAGATGACATTCAACCTGCATAAACCTGAGATGATCTTCAACCAGCATGATGACCTAAGATGATCTTCAACCAGCAGGGTAACCTGCATGATAACCTAAGATGATCTTCAACCAGCAGGATAACCTAAGATGACATTCAACCTGCATAAACCTGAGATGATCTTCAACCAGCATGATGACCTAAGATGATCTTCAACCAGCAGGGTAACCTGCATGATAACCTAAGATGATCTTCAACCAGCAGGATAACCTAAGATGACATTCAACCTGCATAAACCTGAGATGATCTTCAACCAGCATGATGACCTAAGATGATCTTCAACCAGCAGGGTAACCTGCATGATAACCTAAGATGATCTTCAACCAGCATAAACCTAAGATGATTTTAAACCTGCATACATCTAAGATGATCTTCAGTTTACATAAACCCAAGATGATCTTCAACCAGCATGATGACCTAAGATGATCTTCAACCAGCAGGATAACCTATGATGATCTTCAACCAGCAGGGTAACCTGCATGATAACCTAAGATGATCTTGAACCAGCAGGATAACCTAACCAGCAGGGTCTCCCATTGTCCCTATGCACGATTGTAACTCCAAGTAGCTGATGTAGATCATAGATGCATGCTATCAGCCGAATGTGAAGGTATGATAATGAATGAATTATTCATGACAGAGGTCAAATTCCGCCACAGGCATAACCAGTCTTTCGTTTTAGAAAACGACAGGAGTGCTGTAAATCACCCCTCTAATATGATATTAAGAGTTTAAATCACACTCATGAAGGCATTAGTTGTAAGGAGTGCTGTTTCCACTCGCCTGGAAATCAATTCCAGGAGTGTGATTAGGAGTGCACGGTGTGATCACACTCCTCAGAAATGAATGACTGCATGACATGTGAAAATATGTTAGATTTCAGCCCATAAACTCCCTGGTTGCAGGGAAAGGATGTTGAATAACACTTCTGTGCATATGCCTGCATTTCAGCAAAACAATGCGTGTTAGCCATTATGGAGTATAATGCCCTCCATCCAGCTATCTTTTGATATACTCTACTATAAAGAGAAAATTTCACACTTCTTTCTCGTGAATTATTCCAGCAGCTGTGAGACATATCTAGCTTTTGTTAAGCATGAAATGTTGCACAGATGTTTAGCAAGAAATTGCATCTGGATATTTACAAATTTTGGCAAATGACAACATTGGGATTAGTTTGGACAATGTACTTGTACTACAGTATACAAACCTATGGCTGAGAGTACAGCGGTCAATAAGGTGTGCCATGTAAGAAGACATAGATATTTGCCAATTTCCATGGTAACTGCATCATTTATTCACTCCCAAGGTACTGAAAAGAAGAAAAGGAAAGAAGATTTATCATGTTTATATTCCACTGATTACGGTAAAGATTGCTAATCATCTGCTAAACTTAATTTAATCAAAACTGGGCTTGCAAGTGGCTCACAGAGAAAATATTAGAGGAAATTTGCCAAAATATAAGAGAAATATAGGGATTTTCCTAATAAAATATAGGAAATAATAGTGTGCAAGACAGATCACTACTACATTGTGTGTTCCAACTTGGCATTTTTCTGGTGTTTAATCAAATTATTTCCACTGAATGGGGTCATAGTGGTGGCGATTGAGGAGACCTGTTGTGCTGCTTGGTTCAACAAAGAGAGATTCCAATATTTCCATATTTGCTGAGTGAAGCGATGCAAAAAAAAATTTAGAAATGTATTTCCTCATGCCTATTTGACTCATTTCAGAGCATTGGTGCAAGTTTTCATTAAAAAAAGTCAAAATATAGGAAATATCTAGAAGGTTTTGAGTAAAATATACGAAAATATAGGAATGACTAAAAAATATAGGAAATATAGGAGGCACTTGCAGGCCTACACTTTGTTAGCCTTTATTCACCCATAAATTTTAGTATGGGAACTGAATTAACAAATTTCGAGTTACATGTATCCGATGCCTAGAAACTAGAAATACAAATGTGCATGCATGCACATTAATATTTAAACATACTTCAGGTCTACGAACTCTGTGTATGTGTGGGTCAGCATACATGTTAAAGTAATGCTCTACTGGAATCTCCTCAAATCAATATACATTTACCTTGTATTTATTGATATTTTATAGTCAGTCATGTGGTGTTAACTTACGGTGAACAGCTGAACTGGGTTGCCTTTTACTTGAAGGTTATGCAAACTTGATTTAAGAGAACCAAATAGGGTTAGCTATAAAACCTTATTTAACATGTCTATGAAAGTGCATAACTTATGCAGGTTACTATGAGAACAGTTCTGGTGACCTAAATTGTAAATGGGTTACCATGGAAAATATTACATGACACCTCGGTACAGCCCATAATAAAATGGTGTTCAGATACTGGTGTTGAGATTCCTGTAAATTATATGTACATATGTACCGGTATCCATACAGATATGGTACTCAGGTCTACAGGTTAACATAATTTGGGCACACCCTCTATTCGGGTTGGCAATTTAAGCAGGGAAATGTACCCAAAGTAGGGAAACTTGAATTCTGGAAAAACAGGTAGGCTTTGCCTCAAATATGACACTTAATTGATGAGGAATGTCCATGTGCAACTGAACAATGATTCTCAATGCAAGAAAACAAAATATATATATATATTTTTTTGCTCTCTAATATCGGGGGCACAAATTTTGTTCTCTATATCCCAATTGCATGAATGACAACCTGCTTAGCAGAAGACAAATTAACACACTAACCATAGAATTAAATAATTAAGTTATCGAACCAGTACAAACTTTTTCAAAATATAATATTGATTTGGATACACGAGTGGATATCCATCTACTGAGTTACTGGCATCCAGATGGATATCTCTGAAAATGGACGAAAAGCAAGGTTGACTTTGCCTATTATCACAGAAGCAGTTTCAATATGTGTTAAACCGTGCTTGTAAATATTCAATAGTGATAGCCTACTCATCCCACACAATTCAGAAATCTGCCTCAGCAGAAAATGTTGCGAAATTACATTATCCCCGTTCAGCCCCATGTTCACAATGGCTGAGGCAAACTCCATTCCATTTGCCTCAACTTTTGCCTCGGCATTGTGAAATGCAGAAGCGAAGTGTGAGTGGGGTGAGGGTTTGGTTTAAAGTCACACTGGAGGTTATATCACTCATATGGGAACAGCGAGTTTGGTAGGTGAAGGAAGCTGGAGTACCAGGACAGAACCACTGTCCATCGGCATGTAACACGAATTGCGAGGGTTGGATACTGTATCGCTATCTATGATTGAATATGATGCTTGTAAATTTTGATTTGGGTAACGAAGCTTGTAAACGTGTGTACAGTGTTCATCATGTTTACTATGATGGTCAGTACATAATACTTGCAAATATCATGTGTCCTTATTCTATAGTGTCTGTAAGCTGATGATGTCCTCATCACTACATATAGTGTCTATAAGCTGATGTTGTCCTCATCACTACATATAGTGACTGTAAGCTGATGTTGTCCTCATCACTACATATAGTGACTGTAAGCTGATGTTGTCCTCATCACTACATATAGTGTCTGTAAGCTGATGTTGTCCTCATCAATACATATAGCAACTGTAAGCTGATGTTGTCCTCATCACTACATATAGTGTCTGTAAGCTGATGTTATCCTCATCACTAAATATACTGTCTGTAAGCTGATGTTGTCATCACTACATATAGTGTCTGTAAGCTGATGTTATCCTCATTACTACATAGTGTCTGTAAGCTGATGTCATCACTACATATAGCGTCTGTAAGCTGATGTTATCCTCATTACTACATATAGTGTCTGTAAGCTGATGTAGTCCTCATCACTACATACAGTGACTGTAAGCTGATGTTATCCTCATTACTACATATAGCGTCTGTAAGCTGATGTTATCCTCATTACTACATGTAGTGTCTGTAAGCTGGTATAGTCCTCATTACTACATATAGTGTCTATAAGCTGATGTTATCCTCATCACTACATATAGTGACTGTAAGCTGATGTTGTCCTCATCACTACATATAGTGTCTGTAAGCTGATGTTGTCCTCATCACTACATATAGTGTCTGTAAGCTGATGTTATCCTCATTACTACATATAGTGTCTGTAAGCTGATGTTATCCTCATTACTACATATAGTGTCTGTAAGCTGATGTTATCCTCATTACTACATATAGTGTCTGTAAGCTGATGTTATCCTCATTACTACATAGTGTCTGTAAGCTGATGTTATCCTCATTACTACATATAGTGTCTGTAAGCTGATGTAGTCCTCATCACTACATACAGTGACTGTAAGCTGATGTTATCCTCATTACTACATAGTGTCTAAGCTGATGTTATCCTCATCACTACATATAGTGTCTGTAAGCTGCTGTTATCCTCATTACTACATATAGTGTCTGTAAGCTGATGTTATCCTCATTACTACATAGTGTCTGTAAGCTGATGTCATCACTACATATAGTGTCTGTAAGCTGATGTTATCCTCATTACTACATATAGTGTCTGTAAGCTGATGTTATCCTCATTACTACATATAGTGTCTGTAAGCTGATGTTATCCTCATTACCACATATAGTGTCTGTAAGCTGATGTTATCCTCATTACTACATAGTGTCTGTAAGCTGATGTTATCCTCATCACTACATATAGTGACTGTAAGCTGATGTTATCCTCATTACTACATATAGTAACTGTAAGCTGATGTTGTCATCACTACATATAGTGACTGTAAGCTGATGTTGTCCTCATCACTACATATAGTGACTGTAAGCTGATGTTGTCCTCATCACTACATATAGTGTCTGTAAGCTGATGTCCTCATCCCTACATATAGTGTCTGTAAGCTGATGTTGTCCTCATCACTAAATATATTGTGTCTGTAAGCTGATGTTGTCCTCATCACTACATATAGTGTCTGTAAGCTGATGTTATCCTCATTACTACATATAGTGTCAGTAAGCTGATGTTATCCTCATCACTACATATAGTGACTAAGCTGATGTTGTCCTCATCACTACATAGTGTCTGTAAGCTGATGTTATCCTCATTACTACATATAGTGTCTGTAAGCTGATGTTATCCTCATCACTACATATAGTGACTAAGCTGATGTTGTCCTCATCACTACATATAGTGTCTGTAAGCTGATGTTATCCTCATCACTACATATAGTGACTGTAAGCTGATGTCCTCATCACTACATATAGTGACTAAGCTGATGATGTCCTCATCACTACATCTAGTGACTGTAAGCTGATGTAGTCCTCATTACTACATATAGTGTCTGTAAGCTGATGTTGTCCTCATCACTACATATATTGTCTGTAAGCTGATGTTGTCCTCATCACTACATAGTGTCTGTAAGCTGATGTTGTCCACATCCCTACATATAGTGTCTGTAAGCTGATGTTATCATCACTACATATAGTGTCTGTAAGCTGATGTTGTCCTCATCACTACATATAGTGTCTGTAAGCTGATGTTATCCTCATTACTACATATAGTGTCTGTAAGCTGATGTTGTCCTCATCACTACATATATTGTCTGCAAGCTGATGTTGTCCTCATCACTACATAGTGTCTGTAAGCTGATGTTGTCCACATCCCTACATATAGTGTCTGTAAGCTGATGTTATCCTCATCACTACATATAGTGTCTGTAAGCTGATGTTGTCCTCATCACTACATATAGTGTCTGTAAGCTGATGTTATCCTCATTACTACATATAGTGTCTGTAAGCTGATGTTGTCCTCATCACTACATATAGTGTCTGTAAGCTGATGTTATCCTTATCACTACATATAGTGACTGTAAGCTGATGTTGTCCTCATCCCTACATATAGTGTCTGTAAGCTTATGTTGTCCTCATCACTACATAGTGTCTGTAAGCTGATGTTGTCCTCATCACTACATATAGTGTCTGTAAGCTGATGTTGTCCTCATCACTACATATAGTGTCTGTAAGCTGATGTTATCCTCATCACTACATATAGTGACTAAGCTGATGTTGTCCTCATCACTACATATAGTGTCTGTAAGCTGATGTCCTCATCACTAGTGACTAAGCTGATGTTGTCCTCATCACTACATATAGTGTCTGTAAGCTGATGTCCTCATCACTACATATAGTGTCTGTATGCTGATGTTGTCCTCATCACTACATATAGTGTCTGTAAGCTGATGTTATCCTCATCACTACATATAGTGACTGTAAGCTGATGTTGTCCTCATCACTACATATAGTGTCTGTAAGCTGATGTTATCCTCATCACTACATATAGTGACTGTAAGCTGATGTCCTCATCACTACATATAGTGTCTGTAAGCTGATGTTATCCTCATCACTACATATAGTGACTAAGCTGATGTTGTCCTCATCACTACATATAGTGTCTGTAAGCTGATGTTATCCTCATTACTACATATAGTGTCTGTAAGCTGATGTTATCCTCATCACTACATATAGTAACTGTAAGCTGATGTTGTCCTCATCACTACATATAGTGTCTGTAAGCTGATGTTGTCCTCATCACTACATATAGTGTCTGTAAGCTGATGTTATCCTCATTACTACATAGTGTCTGTAAGCTGATGTTGTCCTCATCACTACATATAGTGACTGTAAGCTGATGATGTCCTCATTACTACATATAGTGTCTATAAGCTGATGTTATCCTCATCACTACATATAGTGACTGCAAGCTGATGTTGTCCTCATCACTACATATAGTGTCTGTAAGCTGATGTTATCCTCATCACTACATATAGTGACTGTAAGCTGATGTTGTCCTCATCACTACATATAGTGTCTGTAAGCTGATGTTGTCCTCATCACTACATATAGTGTCTGCTGATGTTATCCTCATTACTACATATAGTGTCTGTAAGCTGATGTTATCCTCATTACTACATATAGTGTCTGTAAGCTGATGTTGTCCTCATCACTACATATAGTGACTGTAAGCTGATGATGTCCTCATTACTACATATAGTGTCTATAAGCTGATGTTATCCTCATCACTACATATAGTAACTGTAAGCTGATGTTGTCCTCATCACTACATATAGTGTCTGTAAGCTGATGTTGTCCTCATCACTACATATAGTGTCTGTAAGCTGATGTTATCCTCATTACTACATATAGTGTCTGTAAGCTGATGTTGTCCTCATCACTACATATAGTGACTGTAAGCTGATGATGTCCTCATTACTACATATAGTGTCTATAAGCTGATGTTATCCTCATCACTACATATAGTGACTGCAAGCTGATGTTGTCCTCATCACTACATATAGTGTCTGTAAGCTGATGTTGTCCTCATCACTACATATAGTGTCTGTAAGCTGATGTTATCCTCATCACTACATATAGTGACTGTAAGCTGATGATGTCCTCATCACTACATATAGTGTCTGTAAGCTGATGTTGTCCTCATCACTACATATAGTAACTGTAAGCTGATGTTGTCCTCATTACTACATATAGTGTCTATAAGCTGATGTTATCCTCATCACTACATATAGTGTCTATAAGCTGATGATGTCCTCATCACTACATATAGTGTCTGTAAGCTGATGTTGTCCTCATCACTACATATAGTGTCTGTAAGCTGATGTTGTTCTCATCACTACATATAGTGTCTATAAGCTGATGTTGTCCTCATCACTACATATAGTGTCTGTAAGCTGATGTTGTCCTCATCACTACATATAGTGTCTATAAGCTGATGTTGTCCTCATCACTACATATAGTGTCTATAAGCTGATGTTGTCCTCATCACTACATATAGTGTCTATAAGCTGATGTTGTCCTCATCACTACATATAGTGTCTATAAGCTGATGATGTCCTCATTACTACATATAGTGTCTGTAAGCTGATGATGTCCTCATCACTACATATAGTGTCTGTAAGCTGATGATGTCCTCATCACTACATATAGTGTCTATAAGCTGATGTTGTCCTCATCACTACATATAGTGTCTGTAAGCTGATGATGTCCTCATCACTACATATAGTGTCTATAAGCTGATGATGTCCTCATCACTACATATAGTGTCTGTAAGCTGATGTTGTCCTCATCACTACATATAGTGTCTGTAAGCTGATGTTGTCCTCATCACTACATATAGTGTCTGTAAGCTGATGTTGTTCTCATTACCACATATAGTGACTGTAAGCTGATGTTGTTCTCATTACTACATATAGTGACTAAGCTGATGTTATCCTCATCACTACATATAGTGTCTGTAAGCTGATGTTATCCTCATCACTACATATAGTGACTGTAAACTGATGTTATCCTCATTACTACATATAGTGACTGTAAGCTGATGAAGTCCTCATTACTACATATAGTGTCTGTAAGCTGATGTTGTCCTCATTACTACATAGTGTCTGTAAGCTGATGTTATCCTCATCACTACATATAGTGACTGTAAACTGATGTTATCCTCATTACTACATATAGTGAGTGTAAGCTGATGAAGTCCTCATTACTACATATAGCGTCTGTAAGCTGATGTTATCCTCATTACTACATATAGTGACTGTAAGCTGATGTTGTCCTCATTACTACATATAGTGACTGTAAGCTGATGTTGTCCTCATTACTACATAGTGTCTGTAAGCTGATGTTATCCTCATCACTACATATAGTGACTGTAAGCTGATGTTATCCTCATTACTACATATAGTGACTGTAAGCTGATGTTGTCCTCATTACTACATATAGTGACTGTAAGCTGATGTTGTCCTCATTACTACATATAGTGACTGTAAGCTGATGTTGTCCTCATTACTACATATAGTGACTGTAAGCTGATGTTATCCTCATCACTACATATAGTGACTGTAAGCTGATGTTATCCTCATTACTACATATAGTGTCTGTAAGCTGATGTTATCCTCATTACTACATATAGTGACTGTAAGCTGATGTTATCCTCATCACTACATATAGTGACTGCAAGCTGATGTTGTCCTCATCACTACATATAGTGTCTGTAAGCTGATGTTGTTCTCATCACTACATATAGTGACTGTAAGCTGATGTTGTCCTCATCACTACATATAGTGACTGTAAGCTGATGTTGTCCTCATCCCTACATATAGTG
>JAVTVY010004316.1:0-37035 GCA_036873755.1 Hanleya hanleyi
CTCCCTGGACCCTCTTGATAGGTTTTGTGCTTGATTTAGAGTACTGACTGAGTAATGTTAGATAGCTTTCATTCCACAGAATGGGCTCAAGAACTGTTATCTTGACAGCGTTCACTAGACTGAAGTATGCTATCATTTTATGTTAAGTTCAAATGATCACAGTTAGGGCCTAATTCAAGGAGTACTTCATGGTGCCTCGAGGGGCTGGGATATATATTTCTTTATTACAGTATGAATTAGGGAGGTTACATCTAAACAGATATTGCTTGCTGTCTGGTTTGTTCGTTTTATATTTCAGAAGTACTGCTGATGGTTCTAAGATGACTGGTACTGCTATCTGATATCTGGATTTTTTACTGCTATCTGCTATGAAGATTCGGTCACGTGGATCTTTAATATGCTTAATATGGCTGTTCGCAACTACTCCATTTGTGAGGACGAACTGTAAGGTATAGCACTGAAGTTCTGAGTTGAAATCCGAAGAAAAACAAATTTCTGTGAGTAAGTCGGTCATGGTCCCAATCAGTGCAACAAAGACATTCTGTATATAAATCAGTCAGGGTTCAATTCCTGGCAACAAGGAACTTTGTGACTGTAAATCATTCAGGTTGTAAACAGTGCAGCAACAAACTGCTGTGTATAAATTTTCATCGGTCGAGGTTCAAATCTGTGAAATAACAGATAACTTGTGCATACATCGTTCCACAAACACCAGACTTCGAATACGAACCAGTGCAACAACAGTCTGTGTGAGGTTGGCAATTTTGTATGTATAAATAGACTTCAGGGAATAATCTGGCAACAGTGAACTTCTTGGTAATTGAGTTCAGTAAGAGACATTTGTGTAAAAATGACTGCAGTGTGAACCAATTTGCACTGAACATAAATTGATTGTGTATTATATCTATTAGTGCAAGAGCACACATTCCTGATCACATATGGACAATATTTTTGTATCATGACAAACATTTTGAACGAGGAGATTTCAGCAATTCAAATCTTTCTGTATCAGTGCTAAGCTATGCCATCAAATGTATGCTGAATCGGATCAGAAAGTGTGAAGGCATTATTTGTTTAACTTGGTTTCTCTGAAGTTCTATTGTTTATTTATTTATATGATATATGGATTATGTAAGCCATGTGTGGCATTTTATCATAAAAGGGTGTATATTAGGGTACGAATGTTGAATGTTTGGAAGGTAGTCAGCCCTGACAGATTGTCACTTTCCTGAATGAGGATCGAGCCATGTGAAGCATTTGAATATTTGGAAGTGGCCACACTGGAGTTGCCAGTAAGAAATGAGTGCACAGAGATCATTCCTAAAGCAGTTTGACCCAGCCGGCCATTTTGACAAACTGATGAACAGGGAGCAATATAGCTGATGACCTGTACAGGTAATCAACTGATACCAAATTCAACTACTTGGCGCAGTTTGGTGTAACAAAGAAAGCTTTGCCAGGAATGACAATGTTTAGGACTGGTTACATCTGAAGTAATTGCTTGTATTTTGGAGGTTTGTTTGCACATTTATTCAGAAATGTTTCAGGTATTTTACAATTTTGTCACGGCATATTAGGTTCAGTAGCGGGATCCTTGCGGGCAAACTAAGTGAAGCTGCTCCACAGGGGGCAGATAGCGGGAAACATTGCCTATATGGGTGATACATAGGGATGTGGGCTTGCCTGGTGTGGTATGTCACAGGGAGCATTATCAGGATTATGGGTCGCCTATGTTTCCATAGGGATCTGATATGGGGCTTGCCTGGTGTGGTATTACACAGGGAGCATATGGTTTTAATAAATTCGCCTATGTTTCCATAGGGATCCGATGTGGGGCTTGCCTGGTGCCGTATTTCACAGGGGGCATATATGGTTTTAATAAAATTGCCTATGTTTCCATAGGGATCAAATGTGGGGCTTGCCTGGTGCGGTATTACACAGGGAGCATATATGGCTTTAATATAATTGCCTATGAATTCCATGGGGATCACGTGGGCCTTGCCTGGTAACTTTCACAGGGAGCGGTTGTGGTTTATAAGATAGTTGATTCGTCCGGACACCGAAAGGTTGGCGTTTCAGCATGTCCGTAGGGATCTCGTCACTAGAGTTGTTGTAATATGGAATAAAGCCGTGGCCGATATCCATCCAAATATTAAATAGTTGTGTGTTATTTGTTCATAGTGTTCGGGCATATTTGAATAATGATGTTTATAAGCCTACCAATAGTGGATATCTGGGAACTTCCGATCACATCACATTTGACTTGCTTGAGAAGGTAGGTAGGATGAAAAATCCTTGTACGCCGAAAAATTTAATATCTCCTACATTCTGGCAGTGCAATTTAGCAATATGGATTACATTCGTAAAACGTTCAACCCTTAAAATTTTTCAAAATGAAAGGATCTGGATGCGCAAGTTGACATGGTTGAGGGACCGCATTTTGCATGCGACGATGTTGATTTGTTGTAAACGAGGCGAACCAGCGCGACAAGGCGTTAGTTTGAGAGACCCTCGACGTTGTCGAAGATACTTCTTGTGCCTCCACAATACACGCACACGTGTAGAAACCACACGGGGAAAGAGACTCGTGCTCAAGTGATACAAGATACCAAGACAACATTGTAGTTACTTATAAACTTCAAATATACGCGGAAACGGCTTACACGGAAGGCCAAAGTCCTATAATACGACATTCTTTTTTTCCAGAAAGTGAGTTATTGACCAACGGAAAGGCTTCCACGAGTATTTTCCTAGTATTGAACCAAAATGTATATTGGAAGGTTGAAACTCAGGCTAGATTTCCTCCCTGCTGAAGATTTGCTGACTGTCCGAGTAATAATCTTCGAAATTTTATTGTTCACTTCGCGAGTGGCAATATATCACTGCCAGATATGCTGTACTGAAGAGTTAACAATCAACTATTCCAACAATCAGATGTGGCGGTCGATGAACATACTCTGAATGCGTGCCTCATATTATTTGAACCAATCGTCTAATATTATTTGAAAAGGGGGCGGGGGCGGGGGCGGGGTATATAGGGATTTACATTCCGGGCTACGCTACGCAAAGGCAGCTCTTAAATATCAGTGCCTTAATGTCTTTGTTTATTTCACACATTTCTCAGATCTTGCGCATTCTGATTGTGCAAATGCCTTGGGTCTGAATAAAAAGGGTAAAAAATCCAACGATTTCAACCCCATGTATATTGAATATGAGAGACATTAGTCAGTCGACATTGTAGAATATTCCAGTAAAGCTATACGAACTATTGAGCTCACTGTAACTATGATGAAAGCTTGTCATTATAATGGTAGTATGTTAAGTATTCTTTCATGGGTTCGGGGATTGGCAGTCGCGATACCTTGCCATATGTCAGTTTATCGCAAACAGCTGCCCGACATAAGTTCTGCAGCGAGAAAACATTGGGTCGAGGCAGTGGATCGCTGAGAGTGAATGGCAAAGCACTGCTGCGGAAAACGACGTGGTGGGCAAGTAATTCCAACACAGTCCTAAAGTTACTTTCATTGTTAAATGTGAATGCGTTGTTTCTCTGTAGTATGCGAATATGCCTGGTACTACCGTTCATGCGAAAACTAACAGAGAATAGATACATTTGACTTGTACAGGTACTGTCTCTCAGCAAAAAAGTGCCGTCTGGTTTGCCGTCCAGGGCATCCCCTGCTCGGATCTGGTCGACCATACCCCAGTAAAAACTGCAGTCGAATATTCTTTTCAATTCGGGGACCAGGCAGCGTAGAAAAATGAGTTCTGAAGGTACTTTGCTAGGCTGTGGTTCCCAAGTACCGTAGGTGGCGAGAACGCCGTACTGTGTTTGTGGTCGAGCTTTTGTTTTGGAGATCCAGGCGGGGCGAGGAGGTAGATCAGGGGCAGCAAGCGATGCCATCGAGAACCTCCGCATCTTAATTGTGCTTTCTGACGGAGATATTTCACACATAGAAAGACGGGCGTTCAAACCGTGACGCACATCGTGCCTAGGTTTATGCGTTCGCCGACGTACGACGTGGACTGGTGCCTCCGCTTTAGTCGCCATCGTCTCCTCGTCGCTTAGGTGAGTTTTTGAAGATCCCCTGTATCCCTGTCAATACCTGCAAGATAGGAAACAACAGAAAGTTAACTCAGTTGTTTACCGGATTGCGCATACAAATATTTTAATCTGCAGCTGCGAGTTATGTATGTTATCGTATTTTTTAATATCAAGTTATGTCCAATGGTAGCTCAAGTTTCGTCTTGAAAATTTGGAATTACAAGCGTCTAGTCCGTCATTCATAATCCAGCCGTCGTCTATTAGAGAATATCCGCGTCCATAATCCAAAGACCTATTCCATTTTCCACATAACAGTATTAGCACCAAATTCAAAAAGACAATCATAGTATACATAACCATAGGCTTGTTTCCTGCAAGAGAGAAGCGGTCAACAGTTTTCAATGATGCCGGCAAGACATCATGATGTTCCAGAAATATCAAATCCGTATCGCTGATCAGTATTCTTAATCCATAATATAAGTGTGAGTTGCCAGCGGAAAAATAGCATCATAGCTAATGCATTTATTCCCTATGTAATCCGACGTTAAATAAAAACTATTGTATCTCATGTATCTAGATGTGAATTGTTGATTATTTACATCATGTTCGTGAAATTGACGATGCGTTGCCCACATTACTTTATCCTGTTCAAATAAGTGCCTTCAATACTTTGTGTCTTGATCCAACTGACAGTATCATGCCCTGTCTTCAACTGGCGGTGTTTCGCTCAAATGGATGTCTTCATTTGGTTGTGCCTGGCTCAAATGATTGTTTCCATTATTTGTGTCTAGGTCAGATGAATGTACAACCGACTGTCTTTCAATGGTTGCGATTTGCTCGAATGCTGTCTTCAACTGGTTGTTTCTTGCTCAAGTGACTGTCTGCTACTGAGACCCAAACGGCTGTACAACGGTGATGTATTTCGAGAGTACAGTCAGTGGTATGTTGCTGGAATAATAACTGTCAAAAATGGATGTTGCCTGGCCCAAATGTCTCTCTACATTTGGTGATGTCTTGCCCAAATGACTCTCTACAATTGATGATGTCTTGCCCAAATGACTCTCTACAGTTGGTGGTGTCTTACCAAAATGACTCTCTTTAGTTGGTTTGTGTCCTACCAAATGACTCTCTGCTGTTGGTGATGTCTTTCCCACAAGACACTCTACAGTTGGTGATGTCTTACCAAAATGACTCTCTATAGTTGGCGATGGCTTGTCCAAATAACTCTCTGCAGTGGGTGGTGTCTTACCAAAATGACTTGCTCAGATGACAGTGTAGTCGACTGCAACTTGCTCAAATGGCTGAACTGTCCGTTGTATCTTGCTCAGATGGTTGTTTACAATTATTGCTGTCTTCTTCAAATGTGGCTCTGTCAGTATGTCGGCATCTCTTCCCACTTCCCTTATATGTGTTGTAATTCAATTGATGACGCCTTGCTCAAATGACTGTCTATAATTCATGGGACCTGCCTCATATGACCATCTATCGTTTGTGGTGTCTTGTTTAAATGTCTGTCTACAGCTGATGGTTTCATTATCAAATGGCTATCCACCAATGATGACGCATTCACGCTTAACAATTACGCGTTGAAACTTACCCTTTAATGATACTGAGCCCTCCTGCAGAAAATTGTACACACCCTCTTGAATTTGTCTTTATACAGCTAACAATATGCCTCATAGCTATGACGATGTATATAATCGTTGAAAGAGTATTTCCCAAGGATTTCAAATATATAAATTTGTTTGCTGTAAACATATTTGCTGTGAAGATATTTGGATTACCAAATTAATTTCTAAAATTTCCAATAAAGTATTCCACTTATCTTGACATACATCATCATTCCCAGTAGAAGACAACTCCAACAGAAAATCAGTCTCAGTTTTTTAAAGTTTTGGTCTAGTTCTTATTCTTTTGAAAATTTATTTATAAAATCGAGTAACTAACAGTGTTAAACTTTGAAGCTGATTTAAAAACAAACTATTACAAGTATCGAAATTCTGATAGTACTTTTCGAGAAATAAACCATGTCCATGTAAATTAGGTGAAAAGAAAAAGAATACCAGAAATCGATCGAAAAGGCAAAAGGTGCATAGGTAGTCTCGATTTTGCAATTGACGCTCAAATTTTATACTGAAACATTCAAAGGGGCATCAAAGTTAAGTATTGAAAGATAATGATATCTAACACTATAGTTGGGTATATTTCCAAATCACTGGGGTTCAGGTTCCTGTTGCTTCAATGCATTTTGCTGAGACTTGATAATGTGATGTCTAGCACTGTAATATCACTTGTCTTTATTGCACCATGTAAGCGTCCTGTCTGTGGCTTGTGCGCTGTCCTCTGTGTTTTATAGGGTGGATGGAGGGTGTCTGGTTCCATGCTGCTTCAAAGATTTCTTCTAGTTGATTTGTCGTGATGAAATATTGTTGAAAGCGACGTTAAATTCTATTCACTCACTCACTTCAAATCACTGTTTTTAACGTCACCGATTTTAACGTACCGATAACGACTGGAACTCGTTCGACGAGCTAGTTTCATACCTTTACGGATGCCGTTCGCTGGATTGTCTGAGTAAACTGTCATTGCGTTATGAATAGATGTCACAGGTCTTTTGTTCATAAATAGCTTCCTCAATACACACTGATCACATGAAGTAATTGACTTTTGACAGTGCGAGCCGAACCATTTTGTGTCAGCGTTTTTGGGTTACAAAGTTATACAAAGCGAATATCCGGAAATCGAAAATGACTCCTCCAGATGTTAAAGAACTCGGCAAAATGGTTTAGAATGATAACTTTTATCTGTGTCCGTTGGCTCCACAAATAATTAACACTAAAGATTTGATTATAATTTACGCCATTTTTTACAGACTTTCTATACTCCGAGAACGTTTTACCTCAGCTGACAGTGTTAGTTCTGTAGTTGTTTATGCTCCTTCTGGGAAAACTTCCTGCCGTGTGCAGTACACTTCTGGCCAACTCGTGCAGTATATAGACAGGATATTGTCTGGGGATGTATCGAAACACTATACTGGACTCTGTTCTGAAGATATTCTGTCGGGTTTTATTGTAGTTTATCATAGTACATGAGCAGTGTGACTAACGTCACAGGACCTACGAAGTAGAGTAGGCATTAGGACTCGATCGCATTTTCATTGAGATATGATGTGACCCTCCCCTACGGTACGTTTCATCATAATATGGTACATGTACAACCTTCCATAACAGCCATAGGTTCTCTTTATAACATGCCTTTTGTGAGATTGAGCAAGATTATATTCTGGGTATTTATATATTTACATCGATGTGTTCGTGCCACAAAAAATGAAAGTATATTGGTGAATGTTCTGGTCATTTAGTGATCCGGCCCTGGTACATCAAGCAGTTGAATAGACTCGGAGTTAAACGCATTAATACTGGGTTTCATCAGCCTCCGTCTATAAATAGTTCGCTCAGCTGTATTGAGGTCGCTGTCCTCAGATCTTGCGGTTGAATTCAACAGCGAGAGAGCACCAGGCATGCCAGGGCTGTTCCCAAATTCCATGGTGTCATGTTTCCCTCGCTTAAATGATCGGACTTTTCTCCGTATGATCTATAACAATATACTGAAGTGTTAATTATAAATCTAATTTTAATCAGAATTATTTCAGATCAGAACTAGCTGGTAACAATGCCCTAATGCTCGTTCATGCCAAAAATCAAGGTTATAATGTCAACGGTTCTCCTTATTTTGCCGACGAAAGGATTCGGATGGACTGACTCACTCACTCATTACCGGACAATTTGCGATCTGTAGCCTACTTCGTAGGAATAGCCATTCATAACACCGACCGAAAATAGAATGAAATACCGGTATAAAATTTCAATAATCAGGATTTTCGAAAGTTTGGTAAATATATATTTTTAGCCCACCATCACCATGGTGGGCTGTTCAAATCGCTTTTCGTCCATCGTCCGTCCGTCGTCCGTCCGTAAACAATTCTTGTTATCGCGATTTCTCAGGAATTATTGCATGGATCTTTCTCAAATTCGAAAAATTCGAAAATTCGAAAATCCAATATGGCCAACAAGGTGGCCATCTTAGATTTCCCCACGAAACTTTGTTATCGTGATTTCTCAGGAACATGGATCTTTCTCAAATTTGGTACAAAGGTTCCCCTTGGGTTCTAGTTGTGCAGGACGCCTTTTTTGGTCCGATTGGAAAATCCAATATGGCCCCCAGGCGACCATCTTGGATTTCCCCATGAAACTTTGTTATCGCGATTTCTCAGGAACTACTGCATGGATCTTTTTTCAAATTTGGTTCACAGGTTCCCCTTGTGATCTAGTTGTGCAAGATATCTTTCCTGGTCCGATTCGAAAATCCAATATGGCCAACAGGCAGCCATATTGGATTTACCCATGAAACATTGTTATCGCGATTTCTCAGGAACTACGACATGGATGTTTCTCAAATTTGGTACACATGTTCCCCTTGTGGTCTAGTTGTGCGAGATACCTTTCCTGGTCCGATTCAGAAATCCAATATGGCCACCAGGCAGCCATCTTTGATTTCCCCAGGAAACTTTATCGCGATTTCTCAGGAATTACTCGTGGATCTTTCTCAAATTTTGTACACAGGTTCCTCTTGGGGTCTAGTTGTGCATGATAACTTTTCTGGTCCGATTCGACAGCTCCAATATGGCCCCCAGGCGGCCATCTTGGATTTTTCCATGAAACTTTGTTTTCGTGATTTCTCAGGAAGTACTTCATGGATCTTTCTCAAATTGGGTACACAGGTTCTCCTTGGTATCTAGTTGTTCAGGATATCTTTTTCGCTCCAATTCGAAAATCCAATATGGCCGCCAGGCAGCCATCTTGAATTTACTCACGAAACTTTGTTATCGTGAAATCTCAGGAAATTACTGCATGGATCTTTCTCATATTTGGTACACAGCTTCCCTTGTAGTCCAGTTGTGCAAGATACCTTTTTTGACCCGATTCGAAAATCCGATATGGCCACTAGGTGGCCATCTTGGATTTCCACATGAAACATTGTTATAGCGATTTCCCAGGAACTACTGCATGAATCTTTCTCAAATTTGGTACACAGGTTCCCATTGGGGTCTAGTTGTGCATGATACCTATTCTGGTCTGAATCGAAAAGCCAATATGGCCACCAGGCGGCCATCTTGGATTTCCCCATGAAACTTTGTTATCGTGATTTCTCAGCAAAATACTACATGGATCTTTCTCAAATTTGGTACACAGATTCCCCTTGGAGTCTAGTAGTGCAAGATATTTTTTTCGGTCCGATTTGAAAATCCAAGTTATGCTTCAAATTAATGCGGTATTCCCGAGTTGTGACATTGCATCACAAGAGTCAGCGGATCAAACGGTGGGGCATATTCTGTATATTGAGTATAGCGAATATCCATACCTTCACCTTCTATATCAAGGAGTTCAAATGATTGGAGATTAAAATGTATTTCTTCAAATCTTAAATCAGTTTACTTTAGTCCATGCCGTTGCAAGTGAACTGTCCCACCGTTTCGTCTGCCGACTGGCGACTACACGAAGGGACGTCACTCCTGTGACGCAACGTCACAACTCGACAACTGTAGACTACTGCGTGTTTCGATCCAAGGGAGATAATCAGGATTCAGACACTTTCAAAGTTTCAACATTACTTCACGGACCAGAGCTCTTCGGTATTAAGCTGTGTACCATTTTACTATTTTCGAGCATGGTATCTTGAAAGAGTGAAAGAGATATCTCAAACTAGCCCAGTAAACAGAACAGAATTATCATTCGTTCCTAATTATAAAATCTTAGGTATGTTTCATAGCTCAAGCCAAAGTGTCAAAGAGATTTGTCTTCGCTTCCAGTACCCAATGACGACACGTGCAAAAAAATAAATAAAAAATACTACAAAACGAAGACGAAGGATCCTCCGGACATTCACTTTCAGACTAACTTTGCTTATTTCACTTGTACTATAACAACCAACATAAGTACAGTTTCTAGAAATCTTGAAACTCCTGAAATTTATGAAGATAATATCTTGTGTTTTCCTTTTCCAGTGTCCCCTTTTCGATCTTTTTCGCTCAAATTCGAAATTCTGCCAACAAAATTACAAATCAACCGTTTGTTCTTAGTAACAATGGACAAAAAGATTCTCTTGTCATTAGCTTAAAATTATCGGACAATGGTGGGCGCCAAGATTCTTCAGGCTCTCTCTTACATAATCAAATACGGTACAGGGAAAATGGGGAAACAGGAAATACGACCGGAAACCGGATAGTTAGATAGTATTTTATATAACCCGTTGGTCCACGCGTTTTTTGGCAAATCATACAATTGAGGTGACTAGGCGATTTCCTGATTAGGCTAGACATTATCTCTGTAATACACAGCCGATCAATTGCTTAATCGACAGTCAGCGGGGGCGCCATAATCCGTTTAATTTTCACACCTTTCACAATTTCAAATTGTTTTTTTTTAGTAGAAGGAATGTCTAATGTGGAATATTGAAACTGGGTAATAAAAAAAGAATGGCTGTTTTGACTTTCAACAATCTGCATGGCGTGTATTGCCTCAGTGTTTGTAATTGGTGGTGTCTTGCTCAAATGGTTGTCTTCAATTGGTGATGTCTTGCTCAGATAACTGATGTTCAAATATCTGTCTATAATTGTTGGTATCTTACTCAAATGACTGGATACGTTGAACATTGATTTGATGGGATTGCTTATGAAGTTTACAGTGGGTCATACAATCGATGGACGGGTACTACATTGGCAATGTCAAGTAATCAATGATGGCGTGTACTAGAATACGTCTTTCCTGTTATTGATTCTAATAGATTTCCACCGAGGTGCGCGATTGTTTTTTATCACCCTATTATATATTTAGAAGCGAATTAGCACTTGCTATTTTGAAGCTAATTTTCGTGCAATTTATCGTGACGGTGCAATTATGAAGTGCGAATCTATATTCTAAATTGTTGCGAATCTACACTAACTAGTTGAGATTATCAAGTGGGAATCTACGCAATTTAGTCTAGATTATAACTTTCTAATCAGACAATAGATTTTCTGTCTCTAATGAAAAGTCCGAAAATTGTGTTGCGAATCTACGCTACCTACCTGAGATTATCAAGTGCGAATATATGCTATTTAGCTTAGATTATAACTTTCTAATTGGACAATATATTATTTTTCTCCAATGAAAAGTCCGAAAATTGTTTTGGGAATCTACGCTATCAATCTGAGATTATCAAGTGCGAATCTACGCAATTTAGCTGAGATTATCATATAACTTGCTAATTAGACAATATTTTCTCGTTCTCAAATCAAAAACTGGAAACATGTTTTGCGAATCTACGCTACCTAGCTGAGATTATAAGTGCAAATCTACGCAATTTAGCTTAGATTATTACTTTCTTATTAGACAATATATTATCTTTCTCAAATCAAAAACTGGAAACATGTTTTGCGAATCTACGCTACCTAGATGAGATTATCAAGTGCGAGTCTACGCAATTTAGCTGAGATTATCAAGTGCGAATCTACGCTACTTAGCTTAGATTATAACTTGCTAATTAGACAATATACTGTCCGCTTCTCAAATCAAAAATCCGAAAATTGTTTTGTGAATACACGGTGCTTAACCGAGATTATCAAGTGCGAATCTACACTATTTAGCTTAGATTATAACTTTCTAATTAGACAATATATCGCCCGTTTCTCAAATCAAAAACTGGAAACAAGTTTTGCGAATCTATGCCACATAGCTGAGATTATCAAGTGCGAATCTACGCAATTTAGCTGAGTTACAGCTTACCAAGGCCATTCATATACGTTCACACTTCGAACTTAAGTGTGAATGTAGAAAGTTACTCTGCGTGAGAAGATGGTCCAATGCGTGGCATATTTGTTATATGGTACGATGGGGGTGGGGACGTCTGGGACAAAAGATAAATTTTCGTCCTGTTATTAACATGAATACATGGAAATTCCCGTTTTCAAAGTATTTGACACATTTTCATTTTCAAAGCGTTGAATTTAATTTTTTTTTCTCCTTTTGCAAGGCAATTGAAGTTCAGGATGTACATTTCCGCTTTGGACAAATAATACATCAGTATACAGTGTTTTATATAAAGTATTGAGAGAAAACAAAATTACATGGCTTTAGATCCCGGGATCGCTGAAAATCAATATTAACAAAATATGCATGCATTTCCAGTAATGCCATCTACTCAATATTTATCAGAGTTTAGGCCATGCGTTCTATCCGAGTTCAACCACAAAGTCGTAATTAAGAGGTGTGTACTGTTATAACTCACAGATGCGTACTTACATTCACACAAATATAGTAGTTCTCGTTCTCTTCAACTTTTGTCAAATTCTCTTGTATTGTATTTAAAAATACAGCTTCTTTCATTGTTACTCTCTCTGAGGCCAAAGCTGGAGTAATGCAGCACACCTCGGATAAAACAAGATAATCCCCTCACACAACCACTCAAGTTAACCGATCCCAGTTTTAGTTTATATTCCAATTATTTATAACATTAGTGTTTACAGGGAATAAGGAAGTATCGTCATTTACATTCAGGAGATGCCTATGTAATTCCAAGAATTAATGTCATTAAGTACTAAAAATGAGGAAATGGAAACGATTGAACTAGACAATCCGGGTTGAATTATATGTAGGCATATTGAAATTAATAACATTTCACTCGGTATAATGTCCAAATACACTGAGCGAACAAGTTTTCCAAATGTCACCAATAGAATATTGTAGACCGATTTTCCATATTAACCATTACATTAAAAAGATGTGTGTTCTTGTTGCAAATTTTTATGGCACATGTTACGTCTTCCAAAGGAGATGGTATTGTAAGGCGGGGTTTTTGCCCACAGACAGCCGACTCATAGGAATGTACATGTCTTCTCCCCATCTGTCAATCACAGGGCAATGTACAACTTGTCGTCGGCGGCAACTGTCAATCAACGGAGCGACTGATCGTTCGATTTCAGCATTTGACTAGCCCGTAATGTCCACACGGTATATAGTATCATCGGTAAACAATATTTATTTTACTTTTAATTGGTTCATACTGATAGCCTAAAATCTTATTTCAGATATACTGAATGCAATTTTTTTTACAAAAATGAGAAAGATTGAAATAACTTTTCGACGTCACACATGTTGCCCTCCTGGGATTCGAACTCGGTAAAAGAAAATATCGAGGCGCTTGTGATCCGACGTGCGTATCCACTACACCACGACATACGAACAACTGTAACAGGCTATTTTGTCACTTTAATCTATATTTACGAAAACTTCAAACGTTATGAATCATAACTTTTCATTTTTTAGTATATGAAAGACTCCTTGGACGAAAAAGGTCTTCCAGCAGTGGGGATATAATGTTACCACACAACACCCGGTTAAATGACGTTTTGGCCCAAGGGGTCCTTCGCGTCTAAATGCGTGTCTGAATGACTCGATTTAGACCCTTTTTTCACGAAATAGCACAAGCTGTGGATTTCAGTTTCATGCGATAACAATAATAATAATGCAATCGCACCGAAACTTTCACATATTGTGTACTTATATTTTCTCTTGCCGTTACATTAAAACATAGGCCTACCTATTTTTAGGAAATTCTATTTTTTTTGATTACCCCGTATAGGCCAAAATCCCGCCTTATCGTACCATCACCTTTAGAGAACAAAATATTTTAGTGGTGGCTCTGAGTGGGTGAATGCACAGCGATAATTGTTACAACCGCGACTAGGTCAATGTGAAACTCGGATAGAAAACCAGGCTGATGCGGCTTGAATATGATAAGATTTCATTCTGAATTGGATTATGTGCAGCAAAATGAGATTCGGTTTCGATTGCTATCAGATTTGATAACGTGAGGTATGTGATATTTGTACGACCTTGCGGAAAATGGTCCTGTCAGCGTAAGGCTATTCTATGGATAACATTAATAAAGAAGTTGTTATCCATAGAATAGCCTTGTGTTAGCAAAATTATGGACAAACTGATTGATCGGAAGGAGGTACCATTTTGTTTACCTCATTACGATTTCCCTTTATTTCCCGAATTACAGCTCGATTACTCAAGGTAGCACTCCGAATTTTGGATAGATTGAACGAAAAGTATACCCTCCGCTCGATAGGTTTATCTATGTAGTACATGAACTTTAATGTGGTAAATGAAACATACCGCCTTCCGATCAAGTAGTTTGTCCACCATTTGTCGGCCGTATCTCGCTGGGGATTTCCGGTCGCACCATTTCCTATGAAAGGCCGTTCGCGCCATAGATTCCTCTTTTAAACCTTCAAACTTTTTAAACGTTTAGAAATTGTGAACGTTCAAAAAGTTTAAACGTTTAAACTTGCACCAACCAACACAACTCTTACAAATATTCGCGCATATATTATATATATCCAACATGGCGCACACAGCGGAGCAACGGTTTTCTGAGGACATACAATCCGCATTTTTCTCCTGTGTGAGGCACCTTGAACTGTGCTAGGCAGATAATCGTCATATTGTTCAAGAAATTATTCGCCGGTAAGTAGCCTTTCAACATTGGATTGGGTCTTTGCAATCGGCCCGCCGTCCGCCATCATGTCCCGCGCAAATTGTACCGGCGCCAAAGATACTCTAATTTGTAAGGACGGTTCTGATTGGTTGAAATAAACTACATACCGGAAACGTTTTCTCTTCAACCGGAAACGTTTAAAAGTTTTAAATATTACTACCGGAAACGTTTGCTTTTGTCAGGAAACGTCTACAGTAAGAAAGAAGTAAAAAAAAAGTGATTGGACGATCACAACCGAAAACGTTATCCTTTTAATCGGAAACTTTCAAAAGTATCGAATATTACTACCGGCAACGTTTACTTTTTGACAGGAAACGTCTAAAGTATTGGGTGTTACAACAGGAAACGTTTGCGTTTTGACAGTCTTCTAAATGTCAATTCATGACATCCGATTGGTTGGTGCAATTTCGTTCACAATTTCTAAACGTTCAAAAGAGGGATTCATGGCGCGAATGCTTCTTCATAGTTTCCATCACGGATGTTCAAGTTTCCAATACCGCAAATTATCAAATCTGATACCAATCGTAACCGCATCCCATTTTACTGCCCATAATCGAATTTACATGTATCTGATATCTTATCACAATGAAACAGACCATGGAGGTAAAGGACCTCCGTGGACAGACCAAGTCGCATCAACCTGGTTTCATATCCGATTTTCTCCATTGCTTTCCCACAGATTGGAGGGCCTGAATAGTTGTCAACGAGGTCGTGTTATTGTTGTCTAAGGTTCACACGACCAATGGTCCTGAGGCCGTCACTGAGAGACATATATGGTTGGCCATCCCTGCCACGTCATTTTGTACCATGGTGTAAAATAATTATAAGCGTTCTGTAAATATTTTATACCCTCGTGTACCTATATCCTCCTATCCACCCCTCCATCCTCCTATATGAACCATTAAGGATAGCTATCCCCTTAGAGGGTCAAAATTGGTCATTTTTTTTATTTCTTCATTCAAATATTCACTATTTCCTCTAACATTTGGTGAAAAAATGAAATAAAAATTATAAATAGAAGTGCTTCAATATTAGGATTAAAAATTTAGTTTCCAAGGCCCTGGAACAATTAAACAGATTGCCTTAGCTCGGGCTTGGCTACTATTATTTTTGTCTGTTAAATTTCCCTTTCCAAAACCCATTTCGGCAGTATTATGGTAAGCTAATTATCCATTAGTCCTACTCATTTACATTAATGTACCCCCATCTGATCAAAACCATGCAAACATCCTTATGTTTGTTTCTAATTATGACAGTGACACGTCACTCAGACACCCGCCGTGAAGTAATCTACACACGTGTGAAACGAGTTTTAGCAAGTTTTTAAAGTTTAAATTGGATTTAAACCGACTTGATGAAAAAAACTTAGTGTAATAGTTATCCAGAATAAACAGGAATTCGAGTAGGTCCCATTAGACAGATTAAAAATGTATTTGAAAGTAGAATTCAGGCAAAAAATAGGGATTAATTCATCAGATGTACAGCTGGACACATTTTGCCCGATTTCTAGCCCTTCATTTTTGTAGAAAATCCGAAATTCAAACGATTTTATTTCTCGAAAAGTATCCATGCTACGCTTTTGAAATTTGGCATGCTTGTTACTTATAATGTGATCTGGAAAAATTATCTCACTTTTTGTAAGTTCGGCTTCGTTTTTTAATTATCCAACTTTTAAGACAAACGACCGTAAAAAAGTACATTATTTTCAATTTATTTTAGTAAAATAGTTATAAATACAAAACCAGGCAAAAAAAAAAAAAAATGAGATAAAGTTTACTAGTTCGGATTGTCTCCTACCAAGGCATACCATTAAAGTTGAAACAAGACCAACAGTTTTCATGAAATTTCAATTGAAAAATGGACGTTATTGTTTTCATTTTAATTTTTTAAAATTGGAATATTTTCTACACAGTAGCAGCGTCAGTTATACAAGTCAGATAGTTGGAATCCTTACGATGTATGCTTTCATAAAATATATAGTTTATTATGGTTATCTTGTGTATTTATTGATACAGACGACAAATTGTCATGGGGGTGCAAAACTGCCTCTAATGGGATAGCTATCCTTAAAGATAAGACTGAACAAGTTGTCACGAGCATTTGAGTTTGCTCTGCAGTCTCCATTTTGGTGCATCCATAGGAGAAGGGCATTGAATGTTCTCTTGCATTCTTTTCCTTTCCAATTCTTCCTTCTTCTGCGAAGGGTAAATACACTACTATTGTCAATTTCTGTTACTGTCCCAGTTTAAAAAAATATTTTTGGGGCACGTAGCGGGCGCTATTTTTCCGTTTCACAAAATCTTTAGCATTAAATCTTATTGCCTTTCAATGTGTATAGCCCAAGAAACATCAATAAATTCAACATTCTAAGAATTATGTCTATTCAAAGAGAAGGCCCTTCATTTACTATTTCACTAGCATCAATCCTCCTTATTGATTTTAATTTTTTAAAGGTGCCCTTTTAGATCTTCGTTACGAAAGCTGGCATTTTCACACAAGTGAAAGGATAATAGCCCAGATAACACATGTTGACCGCTGACAGATCATACAGGTAATGGGACTAACAGTTACTTTGCATATGTTTACATCACCATATCGTATGTAGAACAATATAACGTGCTTACTGTTCCAAGTCAGAGAATAAGTGTCTTGTCTCATTCGGCCAATTGTAGTATCTATACAGTGGTATTACCAAATTAACCGCAACACAATGGTGGTGGAAAAGGGTGCCGTGTACTGACAATCTTAAATCACCCACAATAATAAGCCACTACTTCTCTTCTCACTATTTCAACCTCATGGGAAAGCTACGCACTCAAGCAGCTCCATATTAGTACAGAAACGGGAGAACAATATAAATATCAGATAGCCTCGTGTTACCCACACATGCCTCGACCCTGCGACAAATAAAAACACAACATCAGTCGATTTGGTTTTCAAGTTCAGGCCTGGGCGACGGCACAACAATTGGTCTTTATTGCTAAACAATTTTAATGAACTGATATGGAATGCAACAATTTGAAATTGTATGTAATACAAATGGGAAAATAAACTGCACCAACTTTATAAGATGTTCTCTCTATACTACTAGTTCATTTTATGCATACTATGTGACTCGGCATTTTGCATGGTTTTGACAATATTGGCAAATAATCCAACATATAATTCAGTTATATGTGCTACCCTTCTAGTGATTTCAACGATTTTCCAATATTGCATGAAGTTTGAGACTCCGTTTTAGGATTGTGAAGACTGTGTCTGGGCACCGATTCTTGCGCAGCCTAATAAATTGAACTTCCTAATAAATCAGGAAGTGTTACGTCAGCGATCCGATGACCAATGTTCTGACCTTTGACAAAACCTGTTTGACCAGGTGCACCGGGTCCACGAGGTCTCCGAACAACACAAATGAATGGAACGAGCTGAAAAATCTGGCACCATTAGCCTCGAACCGAAACGCAAAGGAAACGCAATCACATTTTTCGTCAAAGGGCTTTCGAGCGCGCTGAATTGAGCAATATCATAAGGACTGATATTAAATCAATGAACAACTGTACAAATCTTTCTTTCTAAAACCCTGTAAATCGTCTGTAATCCTTGAAACATTTTATAGACCCGCTCTTCCACTTTCCCGCGAAAAAAAACAGTGAGGCGCTCGACGAGTTGGACTCGCCTGTGTTACACAGTACGCTGAGTCAACACACAGAATATAATTTACTTACGTCAGCTACCCGACCCTCCACTTGTTCTCACCTGAACAGGTATCAGAGTTATTTCTCTTGCTTTGAAGTTCTCTTTGAACACGTAACTTCCGCTTTACATTTTTGATGGCGATTTCACGTTTCAAGCTCTGAGAATGTGGAACCTCTTTTACTAGTTGTGATCATTTGGCTTGTTGTACACTTGAATGGTAAATGTTATCATGTTCTCCTGGCTTCCCTGCTTACGTGAGTACCTTTATTTATTTGTTACGACCAAAAAAAAAATTCAACTTCTCAATCCTACCGTTATTGCCGCTTGCATACATATTGCATTAACGTCATTTTTATGCAACAAATGACCGTAACATCCAATTAAACTATTGTTTTCCCTCTCATGTATTATCGTTAATAGTTTCCAACATCATTTATTCTATTTCACGTCGTAGTTTGCACATTTCGACAACAAACGAAAATTGGGTACCACATAGCGCGGTTTACATGCAACGCACGTGACAAAACTAGTTTCAAGTAATCTGACAAATACACTAATTTGAACTCATTAATTTCCAAGAACGATCAATCGGCAATGTCTGTTGACACTTTATCTCTGTAGTCTCTAAGAAAATATAATGTTATATAGTCCATACCTGCGACAAATAAAAACACAACATCAGTCGATTTGGTTTTCAAGTTCAGGCCTGGGCGACGGCACAACAATTGGTGACGTCACAGACAGCTATACTCCGTCGCAGGGACATTTCATAAGACTACATCACTGCCGTATGTGTGGGTCTCACATTCTCCCCTGGACAAAAATGTCGTCCGCGACATTTATGGTCTTTGCTAACCATTTACTAGATGCCCTACCACACATACTCTAAAAGTTCATATTGGATTCTATGAAAGATTGTTACAGTCCAACTGTCAAATTCTGTTTTTCTAGTCATATTCACACAGCCACAGGAATACACATATTCACGGTTGATGACAACTGTGGAAGTTCGCAAGTCTAAATTAGGAGGTTGTTCACAAAGATAACATTCCTTCGGCATCAACGGTCAGCCATAATCGCGAATCACTGGATACTCCTACTCCAGAGTCACGATCGAACTTTAGGTCACTTGAGGTTGATCAGACCACGGTGAACACTTAAGTCCTTGGGATATTTCCCCTATTAAAATGGAATGTTAGCGAACTGCTTTTCAGCGATCGGACCATAATATCCACACAAGAATGAATACAGGAACTCCTTATTCACAAATGCACATTTTGAATCCTGTAGAATGGCGATTTTCACTGATCACACAAACATAATCGATCCTGGTGGAATGCCCATGCCACCAGAATTCACAGGGATCCATGGAGCACACATCTCTGATGGGCATGCCATCCACATAACGGGTAATGGTTGTAACATATTCACATTCGTGCCTCGACGGAAAACAGGCTGTCCAAGCGACTCGTATGTCAATGTTCTCGGTGGTTGTCTTGACCGATGGGGTCGAGTTGGTTGCACAGGAGGTGACAGTACAGATCGCTCACCACTGGGAGATGACAAAGATAAGCCATCCTGTTCACTAGGCTGAACGGTTTCCGGGACTGGACACGTAGAAGGATGATCCTGTGCCTGTGGAACACGCGGTCGCGGAGTGAAATTTCGCACTGTCGGGTCAAGGCCCGGGGCACAAAGCCTTGTCAATCTTTCAGGTTGGCTCCGAGGTGGGAAATCGTCGTCGTCTTCGTCAGAAGATACATCTTCGTCTGACACCCGAGTAGACTGACGTGTCACAGGAGCAGATTTGGGCGGGTTCCTCGCACGTTGCTGTAGATTCGCTGGGTTAGTAATTTCCTCAGACAAACACTCACATGGCAGTAGTAAGTTGCGATGAAGGACTCTGGTCCTCCCAAGACCATATTCCGGCTTGACAAGATAAACGGGACTATCAGCTCCCATACGTTTCACCACCACATGTATCTGGTCTTCCCAGTGTGAGCGAAGCTTACCAGGGCCACCTCTAGGGGTCAAATTGCGGACTAACACACGATCTCCTGGGTGCAGGGCGCCTGCATGGGCTCGTTTGTCGTAGCTTTTCTTACCACGACTAGAAGCTTTTCCAGAGTTCTCTGACGCGAATTTGTAAGCTTCCTCCATTTCCGCCTTCCATCGCTCTTGACCGTCCGATTTCAAATTGAAAGCCAGGTCAATCCGCAGTTTCGGGGAGCGACCAAACAGAAGATAAAAAGGCGAGAAACCTGTTGATTCGTGTTTGGTACAATTGTAAGCATGCACCACCTTGTTCAAGGATTCATGCCACCTTGATTTCTGTTTCTCTGACAGTGTTCTAAGCATTCCTAGAAGAGTAGAATTGAACTTTTCCACTTGCCCATTCCCCTGGGGATGGTAAGGTGTCGTCCTCGAACGCGTCATTCCTGATAACTTTTCTAACTGACGAAACAAAGTGTTCTCAAACTCGGCTCCATGGTCATGATGAATACGCTCCGGGAAACCAAAGCGTGGAATGAAATCACTGAAAATCTTATCCGCTGCAGCTTTTGCGGATTTGTTCCGCATTGGATAAGCCTGCGCGAAGCGCGTGAAATGGTCGACTATACACAAGATGTATTCATAACCACCGCTACTCCTCTCAAGATGAAGATAGTCGATGGAGATCAGCTCAAAGGGTGATGACGTTTTGATGTTCTGCATGGGAGCCTTTGCTGGGACATGGGGCCTCTTCTGCTTGACACAGCTACAGAGTTTCGTGATGTGATGCTCAATGTACCGCTGCATACGTGGCCAATAAAACCGTTCCCTGGCCAGCGAAAACACACGCTCACTACCCAAATGACCCATGTCTTCATGTAGCTGGTGAAGCACAAGACGACGATATTTCTTAGGTAGCACAAGTTGGTTGATCTGGTTGATTTTGCGACGAAGTATTCCATCCTCCCCAATCTCGAGTTTGTTCCACTGATGAAACAATGTTCGGGCTTCACGGTGCTCTTTTGAAGCACCCGGGGATGGTTTCTGGCCAACAAGTTTTGCTTTCAGCACAAGGCCAATGGCTGGATCCTCTTCCTGAGCAGCTTTCATCTGCATTGTACTGACTTCCGACATAACACTGACGTCTTCTGCTTCATGCACAGACTCAATATTTGTCGACAAAGATGCGATCCAGGGAATGTGATCCTGCTCTTGGATGCGCGACACCTGCACCACTGCAGATATGACCTCGGACTGCACTTCTTCAGTACACATGTCCATATAATCTTCCATCAGCAAAGGACTACGTGATAAAGTATCTGCGTCTGCATTCGCTTTTCCGGGCCGGTATTTGATGTCGAAGTGATAGTCTGCTAGTTCAGCGACCCATCGATGTCCAGTGGCTGTCAGCTTTGCTGAGGTAAGTATATATGTCAACGGGTTGTTGTCTGTATAGACACGGAAACCAGGTGAGTGGTATAAGATATCGCGGAATTTATCCGTGATTGCCCACTTTAGGGCAAGAAACTCTAGTTTACCAGAATGAAGATGATATTTCTGTTCCGTTGCTGACAAAATTCTTGAGCCATATCCCACGACCCTTAGCCGATCAGCCTGTCGCTGGTACAACACTGCTCCCAGACCTGCCTCTGAAGCATCAGTATGTAAAATGAATGTTTTGCTGAAGTCCGGGTAGGCCATTATGGGGGGACTAACAAGACAATCCAATAGCCCCTCAAGTATCTCCTGATGGTTCGGTGTCCATGTGACCTTTTGTCCCGATGGAACCTGCCCAGTTCGCCGTTTTCCATCCTTGATGTTCTTATTGTTTCGACCTTCTGGTGGACCCTTCAGCAGTTCATACAAGGGTTTTGCCCTTCTGGAAAAGTCCTGTATGTACTTCCGATAATACCCCAATAGTCCGAGTACTTTTCGGACTTCACCGACAGTCTTTGGCGTTTTCGTCTTTAATGCTACTACAGCTTCTGTATCTGCTGGGTCCATGCGGTAACCATCCCTCGATACAATCATGCCAAGGTATCTTACCTCTCGACGGAACAAGTCGCATTTTTTAGCTTTCAGTTTGGCACCACACTCCTTCACGCGCTTCAGCACTCGGCGCACATGCTCGACATGTTCCTCGAAGGATTTGCTGTATATCAGGATGTCGTCGATGTAGGGCATACAGATTTTATCTCTGTCGTCACCAAGGCACTCCTCCAAACCAAACGGGCCAAACGGGACCCTGACCCATTCGTAAAGTCCCCAGGGGGTCACGAAGGCAGTAAGTGGACGACTGTTTGGTGCCATGAAACCCTGATGGTAGGCCTTCCCCTGGTCAAGAGTTGAAAACCATGAACATCCACCGAGATTTGCAGAACATCCTGGATCCTTGGAATAGGTTGACGGTTAGGGGTAGTTTTCTTGTTTAGCTCCCTGTAGTCGATACACAATCGAAGGCCACCGTCCTTCTTCCGCACACATACCATAGGTGAGGCATAAGGCGATGAAGACTTCACGTTCCATTCCCTGTTCAGCAGATCCTGTATGTACTCCTTAACTTCATCATACATTGGGCGAGGTATCGACACATAGGATTTATTCACAGGCTTGTCATCAGTCAGCTCGATGTCTAGTTCCAAATTTCTTATCAAACCAATGTCCTGTTCATTCCGAGCAAAAGCACCCGATTCTTCTCTCAGCATGTTTTCGACGATATTCTTCTCTGCCCTTATCATGCCCTTCAAGTCTACTTCTGGCAACCACAAATCACTGGATTCAGTATGATTGGTGGCCTTTGGTTGGGCTTGGTGATACCGAGCTGTTTCAGAAGCAACCTTGGCCGGATCCTCAACACGTTTGACATCCATAGGTATAATCGACCTCACCAGTTGCAAGCGTCCCAAGACCGTACGACCGCCAAGGACAATGTCTGAATTTGTGTTATTAGCCAAGGGAATTGACACCTTACTCACATTTCCCCTGGGCAACTTCACCAATGTCTCTTGGATCCCAAGTCCGTTTGTCCATGTCGACTCTTGCTCAGGCTCAAAGAACGCATCAAGTGGTTCCTCTACAGGTCCAGGACGAACAATGCACTTTGCCACTACAACCTCACCAGGCGCAATCTTGAGGCTACGTTTTGGGGTACGTATCACACAAAAATCATCAGGGTCATTCTCATGAATGAAATTTCCAAGTGGTTTGATGTTTTGCACCTTCACGCCTGGAAAGGTGTGTGATATCACTGGTGTGGTATCTGAACTCGAACCAGTCTCCTGACGAACAAGTTCCTCGATCACATTGTACCCGATAATGGGATTGAATGCATTATCAGTTGCCACCAGCATAGGCACAAACAAGGGTTTTGTCAGTCCACACCCCTTGTCAAGCTGGATGGGCACTTCTACAAATCCATCATATGCGATCTTGGTTCCGTTTGCTGCAAACAGCTCCAATTCTGGTTCACCTAGAAGAGAGTCAATCCCTTTGATTTCATGTCCCGGAAGATGCTGACTTACCCAATATCTGGAAATGATGGACACCTGTGCACCTGTGTCCCACAATGCATCAACCTCTTTCCCATTAAGGATCACCCTCACAGTACATCTTTTCCCCACTAGCTTTATTAATTTAGAATGTGCTTTCGGGGTCAGATGACTGGTAGATGACTTTGTAGTGTTAACATTGATAAAGTTCACATGAGATTGGGACTGAACAGTTTCTTCGGCTACACCCTGTCCCATGGTTGCAGCCGACGCTCTTTTCCCGAACTGGTCTGCTTTTGCAGACATCCCGCTCTCCAATGTTCCGCTGCACCACACGAATAACAATGTCGACACTCATTGCCCTTTCCAGTCTTCCGACATGTAGCACATCCCCTCGGTTGCTGTGATGGTCTGTTGTTGTATCTCACAGAACGCTTCTCCATGTTTGGCTCTGGACTCTGCGCAGAACAAACCATCTCTTTTATCTGAGCAATGTCATCTCTTAATTCATCAATTTCATCCATTAACCGACCTTTGACTGGTGTTTTGATTTTGCCCCTTTTGACCTGATCATGTGCTGATTCTATTTTCTCAACCTCACCATTGCCACTTGGTGAGACAGAACTCACTTTCACTTTCGGTTTTCCCATCTTTTTTTGTCTCTCTGTCTCAAATGACATTGCCCTGCTCACCTCGGCAAGGAGAACTTCATCTTTAACCTCAATATCCCGTAAGAACGGTGAAAGGTGGACACGCACAACATCATTTTGCAGACCTGTTTCAAAGGCATGCAAAAACATTTGTTGAACCAATCTCGGATCATAGTTGATGTCAGACTCAGATTCCTGTGACGCGAATCCAACCCTTTGTCTCATGTCCATAGCTCTCACAAGGAAGTTGGAAGCCGTTTCCTTCTGAGTTTGTGCAATATGGGATAGTTTATATAACTCAGTGGTGGATTTTTCATGGAAATGATGACGAAGTTTCTGTCGTAGTACAGGTAGCGTTCTGTCCTTGTTCAATGTGAGATAACTTCTCAGGCAATGTTCTGGGGTAACTGCGCGTATCACAGCGTGGTAAATCTCATGATCAGTATAGCCTTTTTCTGCAGCTGCGTCTATTTGGTGAATCAAACTCAAGAAGTGAGTGAGTGAGTGAATAGGGTTTAACGTCGCTTTCAACATTTTTTCAGCTATATCACGACGGGGAAGGGAAGGGAGGGGAGGGGGAGGGGCAGGGGTACCTACTTGTAACAGAGCAGATCTAATGCTGCCATTTTATAGTGCTGTCCCACTGAAATATCATGCCATAGGCAGACATGACACCCCACTCAGTCACATTATACTGACACCGAGCGAACCAGTCCTTGTTCTATCCTCTTAATGCTGAGCGTAAGCGAGGGAGCAACAAGTTCCAGTTTTCAAGTCTTAGGTATGACCCGGCCTGGGATCGAACCCAGTACCTACCGCTTACGAGGCCGACGCTCTAACCATTAGACCACCGCAGTGCGGTCAAACTCAAGAAAGTCAGCTTATCTTTTTGCCCAGGATCTGCAATTTGACCAGAGATTTTCAGTTCACGTCTCCAGGAAGCTGAACAATCATGGTTATGATGCTCATCCAATACATGTCTTGGCCGGTTATGACTCTCGATTGACTCGGCCTGAACCACATCACCATTGAGTAAGTCTTGTTCTCCGCCAGTCAGATGGGTCAGTAAACTCCTATAAATTGCCAGTCCATGATCATCTAATGCTGTGACGGCATCACTCTCCAGATAAGTTACAAGTCCTTTTATCAACAATTGTCTCGTTTTTTCTGCCAACTGTGCATCTTCTAGTTCCAGAAATGTATACAGTTCTCTTAGGTCAGTAGATGGTTGTTGATAAAGAAGTCCAATGACTTCCAACTGTAGATTTTCCATTGGGTTCGCCATATCGGGATTACTCTGCAATTGTTCACACTATCAACAAAGTTCACAACTCTTACTTCAGTAAGCAGCTTGTCAATGTTTCAGCTGAATCACTTCCAGATTAACCCGATCCTGGTCAAACTCGCCAGATTTGTTACCCACACATGCCTCGACCCTGCGACAAATAAAAACACAACATCAGTCGATTTGGTTTTCAAGTTCAGGCCTGGGCGACGGCACAACAATTGGTCTTTATTGCTAAACAATTTTAATGAACTGATATGGAATGCAACAATTTGAAATTGTATGTAATACAAATGGGAAAATAAACTGCACCAACTTTATAAGATGTTCTCTCTATACTACTAGTTCATTTGATGCATACTATGTGACTCGGCATTTTGCATGGTTTTGACAATATTGGCAAATAATCCAACATATAATTCAGTTATATGTGCTACCCTTCTAGTGATTTCAACGATTTTCCAATATTGCATGAAGTTTGAGACTCCGTTATTGCCGCTTGCATACATATTGCATTAACGTCATTTTTATGCAACAAATGACCGTAACATCCAATTAAACTATTGTTTTCCCTCTCATGTATTATCGTTAATAGTTTCCAACATCATTTATTCTATTTCACGTCGTAGTTTGCACATTTCGACAACAAACGAAAACTAGGTACCACATAGCGCGGTTTACATGCAACGCACGTGACAAAACTAGTTTCAAGTAATCTGACAAATACACTAATTTGAACTCATTAATTTCCAAGAACGATCAATCGGCAATGTCTGTTGACACTTTATCTCTGTAGTCTCTAAGAAAATATAATGTTATATAGTCCATACCTGCGACAAATAAAAACACAACATCAGTCGATTTGGTTTTCAAGTTCAGGCCTGGGCGACGGCACAACAATTGGTGACGTCACAGACAGCTATACTCCGTCGCAGGGACGTTTTATAAGACTACATCACTGCCGTATGTGTGGGTCTCACATTCTCCCCTGGACAAAAATGTCGTCCGCGACATTTATGGTCTTTGCTAACCATTTACTAGATGCCCTACCACACATACTCTAAAAGTTCATATTGGATTCTATGAAAGATTGTTACAGTCCAACTGTCAAATTCTCGCAGGCAGCCAAGCTTGTATCGACGCTACAAGCTTGAAATTTCGCAGGCTACCTGATATTTATATTCTCAGGTAGCCTGCGAAATTTCAAGCTTGTAGCGCGTCGATACTTTCGGAGATCTTAGAAAAATGGTATTTCTGCCTTCGGAAATATCGTTCACCTGTTTCCATGATATTGTTGATTTCTATACGATATTTTCACCCTTTCCAACGAATAGAATAAGGCAGTTCAATAGGTAGGCCGGCCAAGGACACGAAATGTAACTTTTGATGCCATTGTTTGTTACAAATGGATACCCATGCTAAATTAGTTGTTTGTGTGTTAGGTTTCAACGTGAGAGGGAATACCACCCGGATTTTGGACATTAAAGGTGATTTCGGGGTCACTTTGGGGGTTAAATAAGGTCAAAATTGGTAAAAGTCGTTCCTAAATTAATTTCTATTGTGATATTTGTTACCAATTGCTATCCACGCTATATTGGTTTTATGTACTGTATGGCTTTAACACAAGTATGGCTAGCTCGTTAATTATTGGAATTGATGTTCTTTTATGGTCATTTTACGGGTCAATGAAGTCAAAACTGAGGGATTTTTTTTTTTATTTCATATATTTGTGCTGTTTGTTATTTACTTTTGTATGCAGCATGGTTCAAGGTAGTATGGATACTAAGATAACTTTGGCAATTTAAGTTCATTATCAGGCCATTTCGAGGTCAAATAACATGCAAAGATTGCCAAAAGATGGGCCATAAAACAGTTTCAAACATTTTTGTGTGAAATTCCTTGTAAAAGAAATGGGTATCAAATCTGAAGTAGTTTTACGGGGTGAATTTTAAGATATTGGTTTAGGGTAATTAACTATTTTTTGTTTGTGATTTTGGCAACATCCATTTTTTTATGGACTATTGTCCAATATTTTTATTCTAGGTACAAACTTGTTTAAATTGAGCAGAATAATTTTGCTATGTACACAGCTCTGTACGCGCACAATTATACCTGTAATAAAGATCCCTACGCTAGAGGTAGTTATCGTTAAGTGCTATCTTTATCTTAAGAGAAAGGCAAAATATATACAATATATACATGAGACCCTATCTATGACGCGTCACGGCCCAGTCTCGTCCAGAGTGGCTCTCGTCGTGGTATGGTACGGCGTCTCTGGTTCCTCTCCGGTCGTAGGCGTAGCCCCGGACTGTATGGAACGTCTACGGTGTCCAAGGTTACACGGCCCAGTTCATCTAAACGTTATTAATCGTCTCTGGAATCCTCTCCGTATCACTGCCTCTCCTAGCAGTAGCCCTTCGGCGGCGTCGGCCCGTACGCCACACCACAGCGTCTTTGGCGGCAGCCCCTGGCGGCTCGGCATACCTCACGTCTCCGGCGGCTCGAATTCTGCGGCGACCCCTTTCGGCTCGGCAGACTTCACGTCTTCGGCGGCCCGACTACGGCGACCCGTCTTCGGCTCGGCAGACTTCACGTCTTCGTCGGCCCGACTTCGGAGACCCGTCACCGGCAACGACCCCTCTACGGCGTGGACCCAAATGCGAGTTAATAGCTTCAGATTGTCTGCATATATATATATGTGGTAATAATGCCCTGGTCTCGGGAGCGTATTATTACCTTACAGTGTAATGTCAATTAATATCAATGATTTGTAATAGAATTCAAAGACTTGCGGCAAGGCATAATTCGAGCCCTGCGGCAGTGTAAATATGTACAGTGGATGTTAGCTTGTGTTATCAGTTATCCCTAGCCGACGCCTGTGGATAACTAGTGTAGACAAGTGTGATTAGATCTATTCCGTCCCTAAGGCCGACGATCTTGTATGTGAGCAAGTATATGTAATCATGTAAAATGGTATTTGTGTGATGGGCTGCAGTGTGGGATATTTGGTGCTCTGTATTCCCCGTTCATGGACATCTCGTCTTCAGATACTGCGCGTGTTAGTATCTTATCCCCGTCTGGGTTCGTCTCGTCATCAGATACTGTGCGTGTTATTATCTATTATCCCCAAGCTATGACTCAGCTCTCGGCATTCAAACCCTTCAGCGGATGGTTCGGCGCTGTTTTGGCAATCAATTCGGCACTTTCGGCCCATTCGGCGCATTTGCGGCGATCCTGTCTCTGTTCTATCTCGCACGATGTTTGCCCGCCGAATGTCTGAGACAGAATGCCGAACGTCCATTCTGTGCGTCTTATATAGGCTCTGGCTCCCACAATCCGTTGCACGCACAAACATGGCAGCTTCCATATAGCGAATGTGTAGCCTCAGGCGGCGTTGGATTTCGTGTCAGAACAGAGTTCGCCCGGTTTCGATGCAAGTTGCATGTCAGGGATATTTACACGTCCTTCGCTGAAAGTTTCAGCGCACAGTCAATACAGGTAAGCCGAATATCCACCATTGTCGGTCCATTCACAATGCTATTTAGAATGTCCGCATAGAACGAAAATTTCTATGGGCCATGGGCATTTTCGTCACACTACTCACGCCTTCGAAAACACGACGCCCTCGTCGTGGAGCTCAGTTCAGCTACCAATCACAGGTGAGTAGAATTAACACGCAGTCTTTTCTCCGAAAGTGTAGATAGTCCACAGTATAATAACAAAGGCTCCAATAACAGCAGAATTACATCAGACGTTCTTCCCAGCTGTCTGCTGGGTCGTCACTGAAGGAGGAGACATCAGGTCCCTGCTTTACGGCAATGACCAATCACGGCCGAATTACATTAATCTCGCTAACGCGCGGGGCGTCCAATCACTCGACCTCGGGTCGTCCGCTGCGGGGGCCGGGGGCAAAGCTTCCATCTCGAGATCCAATGGTGATGCACACGGCAAATCAACCTCGAAATCGGCAAACCTCCGCGGTCGCCGTATCTCACGCCCGCCCCAGGTCAATCGAGGTCGCCGGTCAACAGTCGGCGTTTTGACGACAGTCGATGGTTTCATGGGATAAGGAAAGATAGCCCTATGTCCTACGCTATCATCCGATTCTACTTCTCCACATCGTCGCCAGACCTCTCTTCTGACTCACTGGTGGACATCTCACGAGCATTGAAAGGCTTCAGCATGTCATGGTGAACAACCCGGAGACATCCGTCTTCATCTGCAAAGCGCTAGGTCACGTCCGTGAGAGCTTCCTTTGTCACGTATGGTCCTGCCCAGCGGTCTCGTAGTTTCCGATTCTCTCCACGTCTTGGAGCAGAAATGTACAGGTAAACGTGATCTCCAGGTTTATACTTTCGCGGAAAGGCCTTGTTATCATATACCCTCTTCTGGCGCCGCAGGCACTTCCCAGTCATTTCTCGGGCGTTACGATGAATCTCGTCCATCTCGTCCATCTCGTCCCGTAGTTCTTTTACCCACTGTGTAGCTTCCACTTGCTGACGTGGAGGAGCTCCCAATACCATGTGAGATGGCAGAGAGATTTCTCTCCCGAACACCATCATATTCGGCGAGAACCCTGTCGTCTCATGGGTTGTAGCACGATAGGACATCACTACAAGCGGTATATGCAGGTCCCAGTCGCTTGGATGACGGTCAACACTGGCATGTAGCATTTGGGCTAATGTTCTGTTGTACCGCTCAATCATGCCATTCGATTGGGGGTGGTATGGCGTCGTCCTTGTCTTCCTCATCTCCAAAATTCGGCACATCCATTTGAACACTCGGCTCTCAAATTGCCGGCCCTGGTCTGAATGGATCGCCATTGGAACACCGAACTTGGTCACATAGTGTTCCACCACAGCATGTACAACAGTAGGAGCTTCTTGGTTGGGCATGGCAACGGCTTCGACCCAACGAGTAAAATAGTCTCCGATGACCGCAATATACTGGTTTCCACTGCCCGTCTCTGACCCAATGATGTCAACTGCGATCCTCTCTTCCGGACAACCAGTCATCTGTCCACTGTGTGGTCCTCGCGGTTTGCGTCCAGCCTGCTTTCTTCTGTTACATACATCGCAGCTTCGGCACCATTGGCGTATGTCCGTCTGCAGGCCAGGCAAGGTATATGCCTGCCTGACCTTCGCTAAATTCTTCTTTACTCCGAGATGTCCACCAGTGGGACCGTCCTGGCACTCTCTTAACACTTTACGGCGCAAGGAACGAGGTACAACCAGCAGTCGTCGCTTGACATTACCACGGGCATCCACCCAACGTCTAACCAGCAGCGAATCGCAAATCTCCAACATATCGAAGGCACCCCACAGGCTTTTCGTGACGAGTCCGTATGGACTGACGTCCTCCCGGTTTGGTCGGCTACCTTGCCGCACCCAGTCGAGAACAGGTTGTAGGTCGGGATCTTCGGCCTGGGCTCGGCCAAACCCTTCGGTTGGCGACACCATCTCCATTACACGGGCAGCTGTCTGAACGTCATCGCTGCTTGATCGACCACACTGTTTGCATGGGATACGACTCAATGCGTCAGCGTTGCCATGTCTCCAATCCGGACGATGCTCGATGTTGAAATTGTAGACGCCGAGAGCCTAAATCCAACGAGCCAGCTGTCCCTTCGGTTCCTTGAACCGCATGAGCCATCTCAGCGAGCCGTGATCGGTGCGGAGCAGGAACTTCCGCCCAAACAGGTAGTGTCGAAATGAACAGGTACAATAAAAGCGTACCTGAGATACAACACATATCACGAATCGTTAGATTCTTGGTATGTGCTTTAGAATAGGTTAACCAGAAGACTATTCTGTGAAGTCATGTGATGCAGTCAGTATGTCGGCACCTCTTCCCACTTCCCTTATATGTGTTGTAATTTGACAAAATGCACAACGGCCAGTAGTTCTCTTCTCGTCACATAGTAGGCTAACTCGGCCTTCGACAACACACGACTGTCGTATGCCGCGACCTTCTCTTCTCCATCTATCACCTGTGACAAAACGACTCCGATGCCATGGTTACTCGCGTCCGTGTCCAAAATGAAAGGGAGCTTAAAGTCTGGCATAGCAAGCACAGGTGCGGTTGTCAGCTTGTCTTTCAGGGTGTCGAAGGCTCGCTGCGCTGTGTTGTCCCATATGATGACCGCCTTCTTTTCAGTTAACGTATGCAGCGGCGCTGCAATGGTGGCAAAGTCCCGGATGAAACGTTGATAGTAGCTACAGAGGCCTAAGAAACTCCGAACCTCGGTCTGCGAAACGGGTGCAGGCCAGTCCCGTACAGCACGGATCTTCTGTGGGTCAGTTCCAATCCCTTTCTGTGATCCTACGTGGCCTAGATAAAGGACGTGCCCCTATGACGCACTTGGACGGCTTGAGCTTAAGATCATGTTGTTTTAACCTCTCGGAAACCCCATCAAGACGCTGAATCATCTCGTCAAACGTCGGTCCAAAAACGATGATATCGTCAAGGTAGACAAGACACGTATCATAATGGAGTCCTGCTAGGATGGCTTCCTTTAGCCGCTCAATGGTCCCGGGCGCATTGCAGAGCCCGAACGGCATAACTCGGAACTGGTACAGACGGCGTAACAGTAATTTGGCGGGTTTTTGTGGATACAAACACAGCACGTGTATCCACATTTAAAAAATCACCAAAAACTTGGTTTTCCAAACATGTGGATACATACACTATAATGGCGAGTTATCCACATTTTATTAACATTGTAATGACTGCTATACTTTATAATTCATCGATATAAAAGCCGTACGATTATGAACAGTTCTCGAGTCGCGACTTTGGATTCCTCGAGACGAAGCTAAAAAAAACTAACTCCAACGAGTGTTCGGCGTCGATCTTTGACAGTAAAACAGCAGGAGGTACTTACGATCTGTTAGACTGAACTACTAGAAACTTATCATTCAAATAATCGTATTGTTCGACTGAGTTTTAGGAGTGGAAGTTGAGATGGATGGGAAAGAGATGCTATTATTTTCGCGGAGCTTCTTGTTGCTATTGTCAGCCATATTGGAGACTTGTAGAGTCCAATTTTCTGATTGGTTGAATAATAGCTGGGCGGGGCTATTACACAGATTTCAGCCAATCAAACTTTTCCTTACTCTTCACCTGCAGTTGATGTAAAATTTGGAGTTCCGATTGTTAGAAGTTTCTTGGGACATATATTATCTCTTTCCCATCAATACGAGGAGAAAAACAATTATGTACTCTTAAAATCTCGAGTTCAGAAGAATTCATGCCACACATGCAAGTATTTCCGATTTCGATTTAGCCCCGGAAAGTCGGGCGAGAAATTGAACAAAAATGTTGTGACGGCACTTCACCCGGTAGAAATAGTCAACCTAAACATTTCTTAAATTTAGGTTTTAAAAGTTAGAATCGAGTATTTAGTTCTATAGAGGTGTTTACATTGCAAATAAGATGTGGATACATCACTTATATAGAAGGTGTATCCACATTTTTGAAAAAACATCCTGATTTTACGTCTCGCGAAAATGTGGATACACTTCCTATATAGGCGATGTATCCACAAAAACCCGCCAAATTACTGTTACGCCGTACAGACCTTTCCTGGTTGCAAAGGCTGTCTTGCATCTATCTTCGGGGGAAGCTTCAACTTGACAGTACCCTGACATTAAGTCAAGGGTACTCCGCCAACTGGTACCTGCTAAATAATCCAGAGAGTCGTCGATCCTCGGCAACGGGTAAGCATCTTTCTCTGTTATCTTGTTCAAAGCACGGTAATCAACGCAGAAGCGCATTGTCCCGTCCTTCTTTTTCACCAGAATTACCGGCGCTGACCACGGTCCACTTGATGGCTCGACCACTCCACGCTGTAACATGTCTTCAACTTGCTCATCGATCATTTCACGGGCGTGAATCGGCGGTCGCCTAGGCGGACTGCGGATGGGTGATGCGCTTCCAGTCTTTATGTGAGGTTGTACGATCGTCGTTCGACCTAGATCAGTATCGTCCTTAGCGAACAGGTCAGTATATCGGGTGACCAAATCTTCTACAGCCAGGGCTTGGTCTGTCCCTAGGCCTTCGCTGGATCGTCCAACCAGATCTGTAAAGTGGTCTGGACATGCGCTGGTCGGTACGGCTCGGCGTCGACTCTTCCGCCGCACTCGAAACTTGATCATCCACTACTTCTACTTCACCCATACGGCCGCAGAGCGTCCCGGCCTGGACTACAGTCGGATCTGAGGACAAGTTGAGAAACCTCAGGGTGACTTCGCAGTCACGGTCAACCTCGGTGAGGACCCTGGCCACCAGGGCTCCTGTCTTCAGGGTAAACTCCGGTTGGTTTTCGATCATCTCTACCTCGCCTGGTGGGCCCCCACGAACTTTTCCTTTTACAACGGCTTCGACTCCAGCAGGAATAGTCACAGTCTCGGTCACGGCTACACGAACAGCCTGTGCTCCCCACGACCTCGCATTGGATGTAGCGGCCACCGTACTTCACCCTGTGGCGCTCCGTGTCGATCTTGGTAAAGTGGGTGCTGAGAAAGTCGTACCCTAGAAGAGCGTCCACTGTTAGATCTCCGACTATCATCTTCTGTGTTCGTGTGGTACCGTCTATAGTGATTTTAAAATCAGCTTCACCTTTCAGGGGCATTAGCGTACCGTCAGCCATACGAATATTAGTATAAGACGGGCTGCTCAAGGCTGTTCTGATCCGCGGACTCAGCTGCTGGTATACTTTCTCGCTCAGGATGGAAATCGATTCCCCCGTGTCAACACAAAACCACATCTTCACTGGCCCGATTTTGGCAGGCAAATAGAGTCCAGCTTCCCCGGAAGTATTAACCTTGGGAGGACACTTGGGCAATCTCGGCGGTTTAGAATCATCTGTTTTGGATACCTCTGGGCAGTCCGCCCTGTAGTGACCCTTTTTGCCACACGACCAGCAAGCATTACTTCGCTCCCGATTCCCATACGTCCGTTGTTGGCCTCTGGCGTATCTTTATGGTCGTCGCTGTGGTCGAGGCTGAGACTTGCGCATTATTTCTTCCATCAATTCTTTGATCTGTTTTCTCAGGCGAGCTTCAGATTCTTTGTCATCCTCGGAGGTTGCAGCTAATCACTCGTCTTTGCTGGGGGCTGAGGACTTCGCGGTTGGCCACGTCTTAGGGCGTTGCGAGGACTTGAATGCTTCTACTTCTACGGCAGAGTGTACAGCTGCATCCAAGGTCTTCGGCCGCGTCTGCCACACAAGGAATATTAGCTCGTCCCCAATAGCCTCCAAAAACTGATCATTTGCCAAGGTATCCTGTACGTCATCTCCGGCATCGGGATAAGCCTGTTCGGCAAGCCGAAATAAGGCCTGGGCTAGGCCCGGAAGATCTTCTGACTTCTCTCGGTATCTGGATTTTAACTGCGTTTTGTACAAATCTAGTTGATTCGGCGGGGCAAGCCGCTTCTCCAAGGCATCCCTCAATCGTCCATAGTCAGCACTCCCTGGTTCTGATTTCAAGCTGGCTAAAAGCTGCTGGGCAGATCCTCGGAGGGCGACGTCCAGATATTGACCCCGCTGTGAGTATGTCCATCTGTTGATAGCAGCACAGTGGTGGAAATGGGAGAGATAATCCCGTAATGGCGTCGTCCCATCATAGGTAGCTGCCTTTGCCGCAGTCAACATCGGTCGCCTCACCTCAACCGCAGGGGTCGATGTCTGTAATGGCTGCCTCCAACTCATGAGCTCATCTCGTCCTCTCCTCGGCGGCGGTGGCGTTTGATCGCAATCCTGCTGCGACCCGGACATATATTCGGTTCGGCGGTAATCACCAACCGTTTCGGCAGCCCCACAACTCGCATTCAGCTCGGCGGCGTCGTTTTCAGTATCCGGTCGTCTGATCGCCTCTCTTTCCCGCAACTGATTGTCGGCAGTTCCGGACTTCTGGCTCGCTATCATCGATACAGTCCTGGCCATAGACCCGATGGCTTGTCGGAGCTCGGCAATCCCTTCCATAACCTGTACGGTCGAATCATCGTCACGGTGTTCGTATCGGCCCCCAAGACCGTGGTTTTCAGAACCAGAGTCTTCAGGGGCTCGATCACTTCCATGTCAGGTAGCGCCTGCCAAGAAGGTATCGGCGACGGGTCAGCCGGAGGAGCCGATAGCACCGCGTCTAGCTCAACTGTAGACAGGTCCAGCAAACCGATCCCCACTCCTCGCCGTGACTCTTCTCAGTCCCTTGGAGTTGGCGTTGTGGACAGCTGCAGCTGGCTTCTCGTCCTCCCTGATTGTGAGTCGCTGTACGCTGGACGTAGTTTTCGGCGCCGACATCTCCAATAGCCGTCATGCTTGGTTTTCTTATTTCTTCCCTGCGTGGTCCCTTCTTCATCGGATTCCCGGTGTTGGCTATCCCACCGCTGCCACCAGTTGTGACGTTCGAGCGGTCAGAAAACGTCTATCTTGCGGTGTACACGAGACTTGAGGCGGCCTGGTCTCAGGCCCCTGTGGCAAATTGTCAGGCTGATGTGAACGCAGTCTCGTATGACTGGAATTGGCTAACGAGGAAGGTCCGATTCAACCTGTCACCTTGTCTGGATCGAGGAGGTAGGATGGAGGGACCTGTAGAAACAACCAAGGCAATAATTAAGTAATAATATTGTATTCTGCTATGTACACAGCTCTGTACGCGCACAATACCTGAATAAAGATCCCTACTCTAGAGGTAGTTATCGTTAAGTGGTATCTTTATCTTAACCCTACCTGGCCTTGGGGGGGGCGGAAAGTGCCTCCCCTAGTGAACTTTTCTCTGCTACTCCGAAACGACAAAACCGAGGCGGCTGAAACTTGGTGACTTTTAAGCTTATCTTATTGGGGTCATTTTGAGCCTATTTTCATATACCGCCGAGCAGAGGATCATGGGTGAATTCAAAATGGCGGCCATTTCGCTCCATTTTTTCACATTTCCCTTGCCTAAAAGGCCTTGAAAGTATATTATTTATGCAAAACTAATTATTCTGTATTTTATTAGATTTTATTCGAGAGAAAAATCGGAAAAATAAAAATTTCGAAAAATCGACCCCAAAAAGGCCGTAAAATGGCTTCCGAGAAGATTACGTCACTGTGACGTCAACATGGCGGCCATCTTGGATTTTTTAAATATTTCCCGGTAGAGCTTGAACCCAAGATACTGTGTGGTAAGTTTCAGCGCTCTAGCCTTAGTGGTAGAGAAAATATATAGGGGGGGGCACTTTCCGCCCCACCAGGCTGCGATACACCCCAAATCGCCCAGGCCAGATAGGGTTAAGAGA